>BJCM01070370.1:0-10342 GCA_018326385.1 Flaveria bidentis
TCCAAATTTGTTTCGGTTGAAAACGATATTAATTAGGCTCGTTATTTAAATGGCAAAAATGTAATTAATGGTTTTTGATACTTGAAAACAGTTTTACTTATAATAATAATATAGATATAATGGTGCGTTTGATGGTGATGATAGTAATATGGACAAGGTTTTTAAATAATAGTTATATAATGACAGAGCATAAGCGTTTTCACATCAGTAATTCATAAAGATGAGGAATGACAGGTTAACGAAAAGATGACGGAAATACGTCAATAGACGGACCTTTGGTGACGGATGTCACATCTGACAAGAATTGCACCATGGTTGTCCTTCTGTCTATGGTTTCTTGTTATGAACAACTCCTAGGAAGTTTCTTATTGGTTTTCTGGCTAGCTTCTTGTTTTGGTTTTCTCCAAACTTCTTTCCTGGGTTGTTGTTGTTCCATTCCTCTTGTCTCCAATCCTTGAAATAGCCAGAGATCCACTCCTAATCATTTTGTCTGTCAAATTTCCTGCTAAAGTCACCGCATCTTGAAAAGTGTTTGGTATTGCATTTTTTTACCATTCTTCTTATCTGTTGTACTAAAACCTAGATGTATCTTCCTACCCTTTTTGTTTTTGGAGTAACTAGGTGTGGCACTAATCTAGATAATTCATTATACCTATCTATATACTCCTTATGTGCATCACCCTTTATTTCTAGTGATAAGAATTTTGATTTTATCCTTTCTATTTCAGTATCTATGACTCCCTTCCTTGGGACGTTCTATTTTAGTTATGTTGCCTGCTTCTTCATTCCCAGGTGGAACACCTCCAATGTTAAGGTCCTAACCTTGGGTTGGGATACTACTATATCATCGTGTGGCTTTATTTCTGGTGTTGTTTCTTTATGATTGTTATGATCCGAATGATCAATTTTATTATTGTAACTATCAGACTTACAAGTACTCATACTGTCAAAAATTCTTATAAAATTTCAGATCATGATATCACAAATAGTTTCAAAGAATCTCATATTTTCACATTGGTCACATATATCTTATACATGATTCTCATTATTGTCTAAGCATAGACAACTTGTCATTAAATTATGGAAAAGAAAATATATTTTAAATATATTCTGAGTCATGCTGAAAATTGTCATTATACGATCTTATGGTTATACTCTAGGAATTTACTAATAATATCTAATTCTCTATAACCAATAGCTTTGATACCAACCTGTTACATCCCGACAGAAGCGTGAAATTCTTGGGTGTGACTCATTGGATTAGAACACATTGATCATAAATGAATTATAACACATGATATATCATAACATAACATATATTTTTAATTAGATATAAGCATGAGTTACATTTATACAAAATTTGCATACATAAGTCCTTTTTACAAAATTTTAATGTAACCTTAATACAAAAGTGTCTATTAACCGCTTCATTCTTCAGTAATGGTGGAAATACACATCCACTGTTAAACTAAGATCATACATGTTCAAGGTTATTTTGACACACGTTCTTCTTATCACTTCACTCCACCCATTGTAAACATAAAACGAAAAAATAACACTGTTAGTCACATGGATTAATGTTGGTGAGAACATAGGTTCAATTACTTAACAAAATAAATTGATGCAATATAAATAAGATTACAAGCAAATATACTTATAAGCCAGGTGATTTATAACTGTCACAAAAACAAATCACCAAATCAGATAATATAGCATCACAACACCCATCTTGTTGGTGCAGGAAATATTTTCCTAATTAGCGCTACCTATATTATCAGACGGTTCGTCATCTGAATTAATGGTTGTAACTTATGGCACAATGACAGTATATCTCAACAAGTCTTATTTATATAAACATCAGTCTCAAAATAGTATGCCCCCCCCTAAAAAAAACTTATAAATGTAAAATGAGGCTATGAATATCACCTTATTTTCCAGCCAAATCAAGAAATTTCTATTAATAATTATTTATTAGAATAAAACAAAGTTCTTTAAAATTTTTAGCATTTGAATTGAAAAGTCTAAACCGATAGCTTCTGTTTTTCCTAAAATCATCAAATTTCATTAGTATAATCACTAAAAATATAGTTTATTCTAAAAAAATTCAAATCATTCATAATAAACAATTTACTAGAAATTTTATAAATTTCAAAATAATCCACATAAATACATAGATATCTATTAAAATTCTCAAATTCAGACATAATGTTCTACTCAGAGTATTATAATTAATGTAAATTTTTCATAATTTATCTTACTGTTTTGCTATTTTTTCCAAATTTTCAATTACATAATATTCTAAAATATATAACTCAAGCTTATATGAGAATTAAATCACGAAATTTATTCAATGATTTCCATAAAATATAAGGACCATCATATAATTTTTCTAGATTTTTAAAAGGAACAGATATTTTGTATAAATATTTTCTTTTATTTCTTTGAATAAATTATATAAAATAATCCGCCCATTATTATTATACCAATTTACAAAATATTTATTCTTTTATTTTCCAATCTTCTTCAAATTTAATTCTTACAATCATAGTCTTTTTAAGTATGTAACCTAATTTACCAAGAATATTTGTGCTTCAACCCTTTAAATCCTTTTTTTGTTCAATTTCTTGGTTTTTATAAAACTTCTGTACTTTTAGTTTTTAAATCTCTTTTTCTTACTGATGAAATCATATGTTCATGATTTTTCACTAATAATCTTAATGATTCTTTAAAGGGTTGGTGCATATGTGTTTAGTTAAACACATACATATTTCTTAAACTTCTTAGTTATAGGTTTTGAGAATCTAATTGATAGAGTTTCTTGGCTAGATCTTTGATGACCTACTTGGTATGTGTAAGGCCCCGTTCCCGGGATTCTTACAGCTGGCCAATCATCGCACATAAAACATATAGTTTCATCAACTTAAAGAAAACATTATAGCGGAAACATTAAAACAAACATTTCATTTGATTATAAATGTTTTTGCAAGTTAGTACAACATTCGTTAAAAACATCCGTTAAAACATCATTTGTTCGCATTAAAATACAAAAACATTAAACAAAAGAATGTCATCCAAAAAGAGCCAAGTAGCCACCCCATGCCATCCTCAGCAACCATTACCTGCCAACTGGAAACACATAAAAGTCAGTGTTGCTGAGTAAGTTCTAGTTTTAAAATAAAACATACATTACTTTCATTTAAAACCATTATTTACTTTTGTACATGATCACACATCATACGTACACCTAGATAATATCATTATTATCTTCATCATTCGTTCGTTAACTTTCGTTCATTTATCATACATCATTATCATTCACTTTCATTACTTTCATTCGTACGTTCATTACTTTCAGTGACATGTACATTACCCCGAACATTGTGCATGAAGCTGATTACTGGGCCTGAGGTCTGTCATAGACCTCGAACATTATGCACGAAGCTGACTACAGTACCTGGGGCAAATACATTCACCATTTATCTTTTCTCTTTCATTCCGGATCAGTGCCATATGTTGTACCCCGAACATTGTGCACAAAGCTGGTTATTAGGGCTGAGGTCGTTCATAGACCTCGAACATTGTGCATGAAGCTAACTCCAGTACCTGGGGCAAGCGGCAAGGATCCCATACATATGGTCAATCAAAAGGATTAGACCCCAGTTTGCATCCTTCCGGGGTAGCTAACCCGCACACAGTTAAGCTAACACCTTCATTGGGTGTGAACCTCCATACATTTCTTGGAAGACTTTCTTACGTTCATTCATTAATGCATGCATTCTTTCATTACATTCTTTTTTTCTTTATCTTTCACTTTACATTACATAATACTTATCATTTCATTCGTTAACATTCAATGTAAAGTCACGGGAAAATAATCATACATAATAAGGAACATCAACATGATCATGCAAACATCACCATACAAGGCACCATCATACATAAGCATTAATCATACATCAACCATGCTACATCATACGTGCCTATCCTATCATCTATGACTCTCCAAAAGTCAACTTACTTAGCCCCCGGGAATATCCCAAGTCAAAGCCTACTTTACACTTTTCCCAAAAATTAGAAAATAAACTAAGTCCTTTAGGCGTATGGACATTCAGGTGCATGGGGAACACAAAGGCGCATGGACACTTCCAAGCGCATGGCAGTATGGACGTATGGACCCTTAGTCGCATGACTTTCGGCAGCATGACCTTCAGTCGCATGACTTTCGGCAGCATGACCTTCAGTCGCATGACATTCGGACATATGACCTTCAGTCGCATGACTTTCGATCGCATGACCTTCAGTTGCATGACTTTCAGCCACACGAGCCCTAATTGGGCGCAAAAGCAGCCTCATTCATACCTGAACAACAGATTGCAGTCCCCAAACCTTCTCTAACCTGTTCTAAGCTTAAACCATCCATCCTAAGCCTTAGAAACCCAGTCGCATCATCATTCAAACATAACATACCCAAACTCAAACCCCACCCAAATCGCACACAAGCACATACGGGTGAAACACCAAACTTATAACAAACATTTTCATATGCGTTCCAGCCCCAAAATCTGTTAAAACATGTAAAATAAGAGTCCTAGAACTCACTTTAGCAGTCTCTTCAGGTAAGGCTTCCTTCAAACCCGTTTGCTTCAAGTTTCACCTAGAAACCCACTTGGATTCGACTCTTTCTCCTTGTTCTTCAAGATCCCGAAAGTTTTCTACCCTTTTCCCTTTCCTCTCTTTCTCTAACCGAAAGGAATGAGTATGGGGGAGAAGGGAGTGGGTTGCCATGCCCACTTTATACCAACTTTTGTAACTTTTTTGTCCTTTTGACACTTTTTACCCCTTGACTTGGGTAAAATATATTTTCTTCTTTTTTCTTTCTTTTATTCTTTTATTTGAGTGTTCTAAAGTAATAACCGGGTGTTAAAATATGGTGGTTCTTGAACTTAGAGTATTGATCATAATAACTTGAGAGATGATGTTGTCTTGTATGCAAGAGATGCTTAGAGTTGATGTGGAGATGAATGGTTGGGGTTGGACCCAAAAGAAGCAAGAGATGATTAGAGTTGATGTGGAGACCGAGGGTAGGAGATTGTTGGTGGTGCAGGTGGATGAAGAGCCGAGATATGATGTTGTCTTGTATGCATAATCGAGAGAGAAAGAGAACCAATTTTGGTTGTGGTTGTTGTGGTTTGCAGTGGATTATGGTTGTATGTGGACTCCATCAATCGAAGCTTTAAGATAGTGAAGTTATCAACATTAAACCTACTCTTTGGTTGTTGTGGTGTGATCAATAGGGATGCTTAGTCGGTTCTAGGGTGAGAGGTGGCATCTTTGAGAAGAGCTTAGTGTAAGGATGATGCTAAGTGGCGGTTCAAGGGGGTTTCTTAGTGTATAGCCGACTAAGGGTGGGATTTAGGAGTTAATGACTTAGTTTAGTGGTTAATCAGGTGGTCTTGATGAACCGAAAGTGATGTTTATGTGGGTGTTCAAGTGATTAAAGTTTGGTTAACTTTAGTTTTGATACAAGGTTTCTTGAGGTAATCTTATTTGGTGATGTTTCATTAAGGTTAAATAAATTATTTATAGTTAAGGCATCTAACATTAAGCTAACTAATCATATTATTCTTAAGATGGTAAACACATAATTCATATACATACCTATGTTAACATTCATGCATGCACAAATACATATTTAAGGATTCATATTATCAAAGGAAATTAACTTAAGCATATCCTAAATGAGACAAATGTTTACTATTATCTCTTAGAAAATATTAAACTACCTAACCTTGGTTTTAAGGTTGTCACATATTTTGCTTGCAAGACTTTCATTCATTCTTTATGTTCCAGTTTTCAATATATTTAATCTTTCACTTTTTTACATAATACTTTTCTTTCAAAAGCATTAAAAACACAACGTAAAGCAAAGTAATAGTACGTAATAAAGAACCAAAAGAAACAAGCCCAAAACATGCATAACAACAACAAACATCATCACCATAAACATTCTAGGTCTTAGCCTCTAAATTTCGTTCTTCTAGAAATTTCAAAATTTTTCCTAAGGCATTTAGGCGCATGGGCACTATTTGGCCGCATGAGCACTATGCAGGAGCATGATAACTATTCGGGCGCATGATCTTTACTTAGGCGCATGAACACTTAGGCGCATGAATACTTAGGCGCATGGACACTATTGGGGTGCATAAGCCTTACTTAAACGCATGGGCACTTGAGCGCATGGCGGACTAGGCGCATGGGCACACATTTAAGCGCCTGGGCCAAAATTAGGTGTATGGGCACTATGCAGGCGCATGAGCTTGACTTAGACACATGGTAAGTAGGGCGCATAGGCAATTGTTATCTAACTAACATCATTTTCAGAACCCTATCATCATCCCAACATGTTCTAAGCCTAGTTTTTAACATACTAAGCATCAAAAACAGGCATACAACCAATATCATAACCATAACATTCCTAAACATACACCCGCCCAAAACAGGGCACACACATACATACGTGTACACACCTAAACATCATAAAAAGTTATAACACACATTCTTAGCCCCAAAACAAGTTAAAAATGTTAAAATCAAGGATCTAGAACACACCTGATGCAGCCTCAAGACTCCACCAAATCTGAGAGCACAACGAATTCTAGCACCTAAACACCCCAAAACACACAATTGAACACAAACAAATTCATAAGCACATATCCAAAAGCCAAAACCGAGCCGAAACAACCCAAAACACCATAAAACTAACTTTATATCTCTAAAAGTCAACGAAGATGATAGTACAAGGAGTATGGGTGGCCATACCACCATTTTAAACATAATAATATAAAAGTTTGCCATTTTGACAACTTTTACCTCTTAACTTCGGTTATTTTGTTTTTCTTTCTTTTCACCCTTCTTTTCTTCTTTTAAAATTTCCGGGTGTTACAAAACCACCCCCTTATATAGGTTTTATCCTCAAAACCTATTACTCCTCGAATAGTAGTGGGTAATGTTGTCTCATTTCCTCCTTAGTCTCCCACGTAGGCTCAAATCTCTTCCAATGCCTCCACTATACACGAACCAGTGGAACCATTTTATTTCATAACTTTTTCTCTTTTTGTTCAATGATTGTCACTTGTTGCTCCATGTAATTGAGTCGTTCATCTACTTCAATGTCCTATAGTGGTACAATCATATCTTCATCGGTAGGCACTTTCTCATATGAGATACATGGAATGTTGGATGAATCCCACTTAACTCATCGGACAGCTCCAACTATAGGCTAACTCTCCTACTCAAGAAATGATTCGAAAAGGTCCTATATACCTCAGGCTCAGCTTACCCCGTGTTCTAAACCGAATGATACCCTTCCAAGGTGAAACCTTCAGCATAACTTTATCGCCCACCTTGAATTCAATCGGTCTACGTCTTTTGTCAGCATACGACTTTTGCCTGAACTTCGCCGTTTTCATAAAGGCCCTAATATTTTATAACTTTTTAGTCATAGACTCGATCAACTCAATATTCCCTAATTCGTTTTGTCTAATATCACCCCAACATACAAGCATTCAATATCTCTTACTATATAGCATCTCATATGCCGGTATACTTATGCTGGCATGATAACTATTATTGTATATGAATTCAGCTAACGGTAAGTGTTCATCCCAACTTCCTCCAAATTCAATGACACATGCCTAAATCATAACTTCTAGCATCTGAATAGTTATTTCCGACTGAATGTTCATCTAAGGATCGTAAGTCGTACTAATATGAAACCTCATTCCTATTGCATCGTGAAAGATCTTCCAAAACTTGAATGTAAACTGAGTGTCACGATCAGACACAATAGTCACCGGTACACCATAATGAGTTACAATCTACTTGATGAACAAATCCGCAAACCTCTCAAATGAATACGTTTTACAAATTGGCAGAAAGTGAGCACTCTTTGTAAAACGGTCAACTATCACCCATATAGCATCGTACCCCCATGTTGTACGTGGCAGCTTCATAATAAAGTCCATGGTAATATGCTCCCATTTCTACTCGGTTATATCCAATGGTTGGATCTTTGGTATGGCTTCTGATTCTCCGCCTTGTAAGCAAGTAAGGCATTTACTCACATACTCCGCTACCTCACGCTTCATACCCGACCACCAATAATCTTTCTTCAAATCATGATACATCTTTGTACCACCGGAGGAATGGAGTATCAAGTCTTATGATCTTCATCCATGATTCGCCCTTGTAGATCTTTATAATAAGAGATCCACATCCGTCCGAAGTGGGTTCTAACTCCGTGAGTGTTTTCTCCCAACAACATAACTAGACCTCTCATCCTTCCGAAGTTAAGGTGATCTTCTTTCAACGCCTCACCTTGAAATTCCTTGAACTGTGTCATCACATCGGGAGTCATCACCAATTGGTAGGCCTTCACCCGGATTAGTTCAGGTTTCTCCTTTCCGCTAAGAGCATATGCCACTACGTTGCAGTCTCATCTCCTTTTGGCATACAAATTCTCCATTCTAAGCGTCTCCTCTCCTTTTGTAGTTCATATTGGTTTTTAGAGTTACCACTAAATAAAGAAAGTACTTATTTTTACCTTCTTTTGTATGTATGTATGTATGTTTGTACCTATGTATGTATGTATGTATGTATATATGTATGTATGTATGTATGTATGTATGTAGGTACGTATGTATGTATGTACGTATGTATGTATGTACGTATGTATGTATTTATTTATGTATGTATGTATGTATGTATGTTTGTATGTATGTATGTATGTATGTATGTATGTATCTGTGTGTGTATGTATATATGTATGTATGTATGTATGTATGTATGTATGTATGTATGTATGTATGTATGTATGTATGTATGTATGTATGTATGTATGCACGCATGTATGTATGTACGTATGTATGCATGCATGTATGTATGCATGCATATGTATGCATGCATGCATGTATGTATGTATGTATGATGTATGTATGTATGTATGTATGTATGTACATATGTATGTATGTATGTATGTATTAATGTATGTATGTATGTCTGTATGTATGTATTAATGTATGTATGTATGTCTGTATGTATGTATTAATGTATGTATGTATGTATGTATGTATGTTTGTATGTATGTATGTATGTAGGTATGTATGTATGTATGTTTGTATGTATGTATATATGTATGTACGTACGTATGTATGTACGTATGTAGGTATGTACGTACGTACATATGTAAGTTTGTACGTGTGTACGTACTTGTATGTATGTATGTATGTATGTATGTATGTATGTATGTATGTGTATGTAATGTATGTATGTTTGTGTGTGTGTATGTATGTGTGTGTGTATGTATTTATGTGTGAATTTATGTATGTATGTGTGTATGTATGTTTGTGTAGGAATGTATGTGTGTATGTATGTTTGTGTGCATGAATGTATGTATGTATGTATGTATGTATGTACATATGTATGTATTTATGTACATAGGTATGTATGTATGTACGTATGTATGTATGTATGTATGTATGTTTGTATGAATGTATGTTTGTACCTATGTATGTATGTATGTGTGTATGTACGTATGTATGTACGTATGTATGTATGTATGTATGTATGTATGCATGCATGTATGTATGCATTCATATGTATGCATGCATGCATGTATGTATGTATCTATGTATGTATGTATGTATGTATGTTTGTATGTATGTATATTTGTACGTATGTATGTACGTACGTATGTATGTATGTACGTATGTATGTATGTATGTACGTATGTATGTATGTATGTACGTATGTATGTATGTTCGCAAGTATGTATGTATGTATGTACGTATGTATGTATGTATGTATGTATGGATGTATGTATGTATGTATGTATGTATGTACGTACATATGTATGTAGGTATGTATATATGTACGTACGTATGTATGTATGTACGTATGTATGTATGTACGTACGTACGTACGTATGTATGTATGTATGTATGTATGTATGTATGTATGTATGTACGTATGTATGTATATACGTAAGTATTTATGTATGTATGTAGGTATGTATGTTTGTACATATGTATTAATGAATGTATGTATGTATGTATGTATGTATGTATTTATGAATGTATGTACGTATGTATGTATGTACGTATGTATGTTTTTACATATGTATGTTTGTAACTATGTTTATATGTATGTATGTATCTATTTTTGTATGTATGTATGTTTGTACCTATGTAGTATGTATGAATGTATGTATGTATATATGTATGTATGTATGTATGTATGTATGTATGTATGTATGTATGTATGTATGTATGTATGTATTTATGTA
>BJCM01070371.1:0-12066 GCA_018326385.1 Flaveria bidentis
TATATATATATATATATATATATATATATATATATATATATATATAGATAGTAGCAATTCATGTCAATTGTTATGAATAAAGCAAGTTTATAGGTAACATATCGCTACAATCAAACCTTGACTAAGAATAAGTTTACAAGTATATAAAGATTAGCTAAGTGTACTTGGTTCCCATGATGAACAAGCATACGTCATCAGGAACCTACAATAACCTTGTCTTTAGCACCAAATAGGCTTGTCAAACCCATAGATCAATGACATCGCCAGACTAGCAATAGTTAATGATTGTCAACATATAATGTCCATCATATAAGACTCACAATATTACAAATAACCATGACAAAAAAATAAAGATGAATTGCATGTGCATTTAGTATCAAGATGTTTACAAGTGTAAGTTTATAAGATTAATATATTTTACCCCAAAAGGTGTGAAATAAAGTAAAAAGTGGTATGGAAAACTCACATGGTATAATGATGGTTGTAGTGTATATAAGAAAGCTTGGATGTTCAAGAGTCAAAGGTGATGTTCTAAAAGATAAAAAGAAACAATAACTTGAGGTTGGAATTCATTACAAGAAGTTAGAACATTTAAAGAATACCAAAAGGCAAAAGGTAGATTGAAAAAGGATTATTGCACCAATTTTAAATTTGGGACAGAATGTCTGATACGTGTTTGAACAGGTTTTAAAAATAGAAAACGGCTTTATAAAATTAAAAAAAAATTACATTTGACTAGTTCAGAGTCTTCCAGACAACTTTCGTTTACCCGTAAATACGTCAAAACAGCAGCACAAGACAGAAGGTGCTGAAATGCACACTTATCTTGTGAAGACTATTTTTGAGTCGTCCGATTGAGTTTGAAGACCTCTAAACTTTCGTTCAAAAGTTAATTCAATGAACATAAAATTGGAGTCTGATTTTACTCAAATTTAGTTTGTTATGACCAAGTTATGATTAATTTAAATCAGACTATATTCTGTCAAATATGTAGTAAGGAAGTTATGTGCACTTTTAAAATTCTTAAAGCATGAAACGGGTTAGAACAAATTTATTATGTCAATATATGATATATTAGACTTCATTTGAGTTATATAAAAAATATTCCAAGAGTTTTGCATAACCATCATTTAGAGAAATAATCTTGTAAAATAACTAAATGCGGTGGCATAGCCGTCCATATGCAAACGAGATTCTTTGTTTACGTTAGTGAGTTGTTAACTTGATTTAGGAATGTTAGTGATTGTTATATGGTTAGTGAATGTTAGAAGGTTAATAATCAAATGATAATAATTAAATTAAAAGATATTTGGTAGAAGAAAGAATAAAAGTAAGAACATGAAAACAATTGGTTGTTAGGATGATTGAAAGAATATAGAAATGCATAATATATAAACAATATAAGATTACCTTAATATTAGAAAACTCTTGAAACACCTTGTAAAAGAAAATTCTTGAAATTGATCATAACCAAAAGATGATGAAAGGTTTGTGTGTGAGATTTTTAGAGAGTGAGCAAATGAAAAGTGATGTCTAAAGCTTGTTTATATAGTTGAGATTAGGAGGGGGTTATGATGGTATTATTGATGAGTTACAAGTCTTTTAAAAGGAGGTTATGATTAGAATTTAAAATAAAATATAAAATTAAATAGATTAAATAAATAAAATAATAATTACAATTTAAACTTTAAATTTAATTAAACAACTTCTATTTTTATTAAATCTTTATATACTTTATATATCTCACAAGAACTTGTAATTTAATTATTTATTTTAGTCGAATATTTAAAAATCTTACAAATATTAATAATCTTTAACATTTATAAAATTTATTTTATAAATTATATAATTTAAGTTAAATTGATTAAGTGATAAATTTATTGTTTTTGGAACACATAAATAAATAAAATTACTAAATAATAAATTTGATTTACAACATTGACTCAAACAGGTTTGTGTTTTGGTTTATACTTTGAAAATGGACGGATGTTATAGAAGCAATAGCAGCATATGAGCAGGCCAAGAATCAGACAATCCTTGAGACGAAAATTACAAGGAAAAAAAATTCAATAGACACTCAATTAGTATGATATAGTTTGGCACTAGAAATTAAATTATGACGAAGATATGGAATGTGTAAAACATTGGAAAGATGTAATGGTCTTTTGTGATGTAGAAAGATGTGTATGACTAGTTTGGATGATTGGAAGTGTTTTACTTTCTCATTCGGCCTTCCATATTCTGAAATGCTATAAAGTGAAGAGCCATGTTGATAAGCCTTATTGTGGTCGAGAGGTTGTAAGCTGTGCAATCGGATTTGAGCTTGAATTGATATTGATGTTATTTTCCCTTAAAAATGAGTAAGCTTGCGACAATCTTTGGTATCATGACCTGAGATATTACAAAAGTTACAAAATGATGAGTTTGGATTGGATTGAAGGATGTTACATGTTTGCTGGTTTGAGCAATTTGCTCAGCCGTAAAAGGCCTATTGTTTCTGTTTGAGAAATCGAAGTTTGAAGTGGTTTGAGTGTCCTTCAGGCTACGCTCAAAGTCGACAAGTTTGTCAAATAGTGCATGATAGCACAACAGGGTTGAATGAATTTGCTTGCATCAAACTGGGAGGTTGCTAGTAGTTAATATGAAGAGATAATGGGAATGGTGTTTGAGAGAGGGAAGGTGGCAAGGATCAAGTTACTCGTGAGAGCCTAGCAAAAGCTTTGATATCATATAATGGTATGAGTAATAGAGTTGCAAAGATGATTACATTGATAGGTAATACTACTACATACTAAGCACCCGCGTTGCAGTGGGGGACGTAAAACCATGTCAAGTATCACCAATATCATACCACCGTCAACGACTATCATCACTAGAAAAACTCGTATTAGAAAAGAACTAAAAACGAAAAAAAGTAAAACCAAATGGAAAGTAGACATATAAACGTTGAATCACGCACGTGAAATATAAAATATAAAAAAAGTAACTAAGTCGATCTAGGATCTGCACGTTGCGATTGGTATGTTAAACAACAAAAAATAGGCGTAAGAATGTTGAAGCCCGCACACACACGTTATGACGTGTTAAATCTTAAAATTTGTACCGAAATGTAAATCAAAAATTTATAAAAGATGAAAAGTATATAGTATCAAAGTTGAGAGTGAAAAATTATAGGGGTTAAATTGTAAAATAGGTAAAAGTATTGCGTTTAAAATAAATATATAAAAAGATATGTACAATATTTTAGGCATATGGTACAACAACTAATGCAACAATAATTTGATATAATTAGTGTTATTTAAATGTATTTAGATAAAAAGAAATGATACAAACGTAATTATAGAGTATCACAATGGAGAGAGATATATGTTGCCTAATACGAGTGATTTGAAGAATCCTTAACTCAAGGAAAGTGGAAAAGCTACATCAAAAAACCAAATATATAATATAAAATAAAAATAGACAATAATCATAAACATGGGAAATGCAAATATGTTTGCATGCAATGGGCTACCGCATGGTTGAAATGTAGTTCATCCTTGAAAGGGGTCCAAACCTGGATCAAGTTGAATCCAGTTAGACCTGTATTGACCCGTCGATGGTGTTGTAACAACGATCATCTCCTTTACGGCTACTAGGTTCAAATTAGAGAGGTCTCACCTACTATTCTCTCCATCGTCGATAAAGTTTCTCCTCAAATTTGATAGATAATTATCTTAGTCGTAGTAAGGTTCCAAGATGACCACATTAAACATTGTTGAGACACCATATTCTCCTGGGAGTTCGATTTGGTAGGCGTTATCATTCAATCGTGAGAGAGCCTTGATTGATGATCACTTTTGAATAACTTGAATGTTTTTTGGTTGCAATGGTAATGAAATTTTTAGTTAAAGAATTAAGATATGATGTGTAGGCCGAACTGTGAGGACATCTAGAAACAGAGCCTTACAATTACGCATGTGTAGGGATTAAGGTTTCATTTTGTCACTCATAACATTTTCACGACCCATATTCTTCCCTATAGGAGCAATATTAGATCATCATCTCCGATCATCATCTTTGTATTTGTCTTGGTCAATCTGCACATTCTCAATAAAGATTGATAGTCTT
Source organism: Flaveria bidentis (assembly GCA_018326385.1). Classification (NCBI taxonomy): domain Eukaryota; kingdom Viridiplantae; phylum Streptophyta; class Magnoliopsida; order Asterales; family Asteraceae; genus Flaveria; species Flaveria bidentis. The sequence goes on from BJCM01070371.1 coordinate 4,111, forward strand.
GTCTAGTCATTGTTGCATGTTTATTTCGAGTGTCTGTTTCATAATTATATAGTTGTTTACATTTAAACCCGAACCAAACACATCCTATACTGAATATTCTTAAACCTTAAAACCAAACAAAACACACACTAGAATACAAAACTAGGACTATAAAGGGTTACAGATATTGCCGTATAAAATTTTCTACCGGTATATAATTAACTCATACCTTTTTTATTACAAGAATTACATAGTTTGATGAATTTTTAATAACATTGCACCCGTGCAATTCCAATATTACCCACTACAAACCATTTGTGCTTAACTTCCCACTTGAACACTTTGATTTAATTTCTCATCAAAGTGGTTCATTACTTCATGAGATCCGCGAGTCTTGATGCTAAACTTTGCTTGGCTTCAGGGGAAACACCATGCTTCCCTATCATCGACTCGATAATTGCTTCTCCTAGTTTTTCATTCTCTAACACTGCATTCCCATCTTCTGGGATACTACCATCTTTCGAGAAACTGATCTGCATTTAAACGTTTTGGTTATTGTTATTATTATTATTATTATTTGCCAAGAAAGGTTAAAGGTCTCAAATATGGGAAGATCATGAACAATAATTTTTCTATCTTCAGTAGTAGTGAAAGTTTAGTTTTTAACAATTTTAATAGTGAGTTTACTTTAATTTTTGACAACTATAGGTCACCAAACCAGTTTTAACTTTCTTTGATTAGTTTTCTTGAGGGTCTTCCATATTGTTTTTGTGATTATTTGTTATAAACATAATTATAAAAATAAATCATACCCTTTAGACCTGTTGCCCACCCTGTCTACCAACCATCTCGACGACTCTAAGTTTAAGCCCAGAACCATGATAGTGTAACTATGTAGGATTGAACTAACCGTTAGCGATCCAGCAGGTGAAATTGTAAAGAGAATAGAAGAGCCTGGTGGGAACATCTCATCCTTGAAAATCTCTAGAAACTTGTCAATGGTTTTGGCATCGGCTTCTGTATAGATCCCAAGTGACTTCCAAACCGCTACGCAATTTTCTGACACCTTTTCAGAGTATTGCTTACCAGTTAAAGGTAGAATCATCGTCACCTGAGTAAATTTTTCAAAGGGACCTGCACAGACATAAGGATCATGGTTATTGATGAAAGGCACTTTTCCTAGCTTTGTAGAACAATTTCATGAGACAAAAACATGATTGTAGCATGCAATGTAGTTCTTGACATGTTGTCATATATAGGCGATATCAACACAGTGTGTGTCATGATGCTGAACAAAACGGGGCTAAAGTTTTTAAATGAACGTAAAGATGGGTATGATTATAAATGACAGGTTCTTTTAATGTATAATCCTTTATTAAACAATAACAGAAATAAAAAAGAACAAACTGTAGCAAGTTACCGACACAAGATTTGAAGCAATATTAGACCATCCTTCAAATTCAACAGCAAATATTCTAGCCCTGTCATTATACCCTAATGTTTCTGTTTCAAACCTAATTTAGTCCATTGAGACCAACAAATAATTGATTGCAGAAAAAACTTATCATCTCTCAAACCTAAGTCAACAAACAACATCCCAAGATGGAAGATTGGAAACTACATACCTATCAATCTACTATTCAAACAAAACCATTTACAGAAACAAAATAACTGCACTTATATCTATCTACCAACATTCATATAACAAACGAAAACCACAGGCAAATGTTAATAGATTATAGTTTTACCAGTAACAATATCCCTGTAAAAGTCGTCAGAAACCATCAACTCCTGAGCGCTTTTGCCTTTCCACTTAACAGCCAGCGAAGAAACAGCTTTATCCTGCAAATACACTCCAATTCCAGTAAACTTCACGAAGTTCCCTTGGATCTCCAGACCTCTAACACCTTCACCATCACACACCAACACAACACCATACGATTTCATTCAATATCCACTAACAACAAACTTTAACTGACATGTTGATGGTTGTTTACTATATATTATACCTGCGCCTGCGAGAAAGAAGGTGTTGGTTGTGCCTGGAGGCTTAAGTGATGGTGGAAAAACGATGGATTCGACTTGCAGACCACCGGTGATTGATGCCATTTTAGTAGTTGATGTATCTGAAAACATTGGGTTTGACTTACAGTTGAAGCTATTTATTTATAGAGGATGTTTAAGTGGTAGTTAGATCGTGTGGAGGAAAACTACGGAGTAGGGGAAATTGACGGTCTTGATTAAAACCTTCAAATATCAAACTAGTTTGATTGTTAGGAATATATATTTTTTTCTTGACTTTAAATGGTTGTAATTTTCTAAGAAACATACGGCAGCTTATTTTATAAACGATTTAAACTTAACGTTGTCTTTTTGACCGTGTTAAACTATCAGAATATGTTTTGGAGACGACGACAACAGTTACTATACAAATGGCTATAATTATAAGGAAAATGTTTCAATACAAAGTTTTTAGAAATCTATAAAACGGTAAGAATAACGGAAATGTTGTTGTCACGTGTTTTTTTTAATATATAAGGTTGAGTTTAAAGTGGTAACGTTTCTCCTTTTGTAGTTTCACTCTTTTTTTTAAATGGTCGTAACTTTTACACACCATATTATTATTATTTTTAATTTCACCGCAAAAATAAATATTTTTTATCTTTAAAATCCCTATATGTGTTTATACAAAAAAAGGTTCTTTTTTAGTTTTTTGCTCATTGTGTAATTTTATCATGTTATTATATAATCTTATGAATTGATAAGTATTACACAATTATCTAATGATAATTACACAAGGAATTAGAAACGTAAAAAGTTCATATTTTTTCAGCATGTGTTATTCGAAATTCATCATTGTTGAAAAAACACAATACACTATGATTAACATTAGACACAATGGATAGTACAATGACCAACACTAGACTTAATACCCATCATTAGACATAATAAGATGTTTGACGAGTATTACATGATGACTTGATTAGTATCACACAATAAACTGAAAAATATAAAAAATTACATTTCTAACATTGTGTTATTTAAAAATTAATTAATTTAGTTAAATACAATTGAAAATACAATGATCAACATTAGGCACAATGATCAGATAATATTACATAATGACTTTATATTACAAAGTGATCTAGTGAATTTAAATAATAAGCTTAAATAACTTTGTTTTTTATATGTCAACATTATATGCATTTAAAGATAAAACATTTGTTTTTCTGGTGTAAATTTAAAAAAAATAATAATAATGTAAATGTTATGAGTATTTAAAGAAACTTGAAAATATGGTTAATGCTAAAATAATTTTGATTTATCATTTTAAGTTTTTTATTATTTACACTTATACTACTGAAATTTTTTGAATCTAAGATTTGATGGTTAATAATTATTATCTTTCTTCTTATTTTCTTTTTTATTCTTAAAATAACTCGATCCTAATTAAAAATTAAACCATGACTTTAATTTTCATATCACATTAAAAATTTTATTAAAATTAAAATTATTGTTGGTCCGTCGTCCGTTGTGGAATTAATCTTCCTTGATGTGAGTGTGCTGATATATATGACATTTTCAATTTAAGGATAAACACATGTTTTGAATTAATATTTTCTAATTTGGTTTATTTTGACATTTTTTAGTTTCGTTTGTTTTGTATATTTTAGATATTAAGTTGTAAACCCTAATTTTTTTTATTTATATTGTGTATTGTACTTGTAAATCCTCACGAGTGAGGCAGAAAGCAATGAAAGAATATATTGGTTGTAGCCCATGAACGTAGTTCATATCGACCGAACTACGTTAAATCGCGTTTGTTCATTTTTTTTGTTATTATTTTCTCTTGCAGTTTGATTATGTTTGTGTGTTGATATACACTCGAATCTCTAACAAGAGGTATCAGAGCTATGGCTCGTTACACACGGGAGAAACACATCACGAGATAGTTGCGATCTAGGGTTAGTCGTCAGCAATCTCGCTGCCGTCCCCAGCCGATCGTTTTTTTCAATTTGCCACAACCCCTGTTCAACCAAGCAAAAAAAACTTGATTGAGGTTTTTTTATCGCACCAATCGAAAGAAGTTGTGTTCCGTTCTATCCGTTTCGATCGTGATCCATTCCATTCTATTAGAAAGAACTAAGAAACAAGTTTGTGTTTCTAGTTTGCTTGATTACCAATTAGGGTTTTGGTCGGTTCAAATAATATTGGTTCATTTTTTGTGTTATTGTCGGGCAGTCTAGCTGAGTTTTTATAGGTTATCATAGGGTTATTTTGTTTATCCAAGTATTGTTAATATAGCTACCGAGATCCAAAGTCGGTAATTCTCAGGGTCATTGTTGAACTCGTTTGTTTACTTTGTTTTAGATTGAGGAAAAAGTGTAGTGGTCAATAGAAGAACACTCAAGTTTAGGTAACCGGCCACAATTATGTTTGGTAGTACTTTTAGTCTTGAATTTCATTTGTAAACAGATTATAGTTTAAGATAATGCCTAAGAGCAAAAAAATCAGATTGAGAAGTTTAATGTTAAAGTCTTTGGTTGGTGAAAATACGAATGGAGAATTTGCTTGTTAGAAATACTCGGATGTTGTTTCGGGTCAGAAACTAGAAAATATGAAACCAACTGAGTGGAAAAATTAGGATAAAAACGCCAAGGCGGTTATTAGGTTGTCACTGACAAAGGATGTTGAGTTTAACATTCTGAAGGAAACAACAACAAAAGGTATCATGGATGCAGAATCTAATATGTACAGAAGCCTTCGAAAACAAATGAAGTTTCCATGATTCAAGAGCCTCTTAATACAAAGATAAAAGAGGGAAGTTCAGTTTCAATGCACATCAATAACTTGAACTCGATTTTGTCAAGACTTGGTTCGGTTGACGTCAAATTCAATGATGAGGTTTAGGCTCTACTATTGTTATCATCATTGCCTAATAGCTAGGTTGGTACTGTTATAATGATTACTAGTTCCACTAGCATGTTCACTTTAAATGGGGTTCAGGATATTAATATTAGTGAATACATCAAGCGAAGATATTTAGGTGAATAATCAAGTGAATTACTAAATGTTGGTAGAGGAAGAAAGAACAACAGAGGTAGAGGGAGAAAAAGAAGTCAGTCTAGGGCTCAAAATGATATGATTTCTTGGAACCGTAAATATGTTGGACACTTTAGGAACCGGTGTCCAAATGATTAGAAAGAAGTTAACACTGCAATAGACTACTCCAATGATGATGCTTTAATCTGTAGCATGGAGAGCAGTGTGGATTCCTGGGTCATGGATTCTAAAGCATCGTTTCATGCTACCCACAACACGAAGCATTGCAAAATCTAAAAGAATGTGATTTTGGTAAGCCAAAACTGGCGAACAATGATGTTCTTGATGTTACGAGCATAGGAGATATGGATTTAGTTACTTCACCTGATTCTTGGACTTTGAAAGATGTCAGGGTGATTCCTTATTTGAAGAAAAATTTAATTCCTTTCGGTCAGCTGGATGAATAGCGATATGCGTTTAACTTTGGGAATAAGTAGTGGAAAGTTGTTAAAGAGAATCTTGTCATTGCTAGTGGAAAGAAAATAGGTTCATTGTATATGGTCAGTTTACCGCCCAAAGAAAGTGACATTCTAGTTCGGAAGAAGACTAAAATCCAATTCACGGAATCTTGTGGGCAGAAGAAGGTTTGCTTTGCAAGTAAGAAACCTAGACTCAAAGAAAATATTTAGAGTGAATGTGTACAGAAAAGTTCAAGTACACCGGTTAGAGGATTACATGATAGTGGGGGTACGTGTCGTGCTTTAGTTACATTTCCTAGATGACAGTGGGTTAAAAGAACTAATATTTCATATGATAAAATCTCTCCAAAGGATTACTTGCTAAATATGAAGAGTGTTTATTCTCAAGGTGTTTCAGGATCTGATAATTCATTTCAGTGGGAGCCGCTGGAGACAGAGAATGGGTTAGAGGCAGATACAACCATGATAATGTGTGAAGCTCGGGGGAGCTTCAATGGGCCTTCAAGTTAACTTATGAGGAAAAAATCAAGAAGACAAGGAAGATTACAAAAGGTACAGGTGTTCACAGGGGAAGGCAGTTTGAAGATGATCAAGTCTCCAAGTGGAAGATTGTTGGGTTTGTGGAGTCTTGATTTTGGGCTTCGACTAAAAGACAACTTAGTGGCAAATTAATTGAATTAAAGATCTAACCATTTTTTTTAATTTTAGCCCATTAAGGTTTTCTTGGGGATTAATTTATAAACCTTAATTTTACCTATTTATATTATGTATTGTACTTATAATTCCTTATGAGAGAGGTAGAAATCAATAAAAGAATATCCTGGTTGCAGCTTGTTGATGTAGGTCATATCGATCGAACCACTTAAATCTTGTGTGTTCATTTTTTGTTATTATCTTCTTTGACAGTTTGATTGTGTTTGTATGTTGATCTACACCCAAATCTCTAACAATTCTAGGTTCATCATGATTCCAGTCTAGGGTTTGTTTTTATCTTTATTTTTGGTGTAAATGATGTTGAGTTGGTAATATTATTGAGATTCTTACTTCATGACAGACTGAATTTAAGTTCAAATTTAATCAATAAGATACATGGTTTATGAATTAAGTACGAGGTAGGAGGACTCATTCACCAAGTAAGCACCAATTCATCAAGAAATAATAAGTTTAAAATATTTCCAATCGATGAAGATGCAAGTGAGAGAAGCTGACGCAAATATATACGATAGAGTACATGAGTTTTTTTTCCACTTTAAAATCTCATAAACTTATATTTAGAAGTGAAACAAAATCAAGAAATATGTTTACTGTCTTTGAATCAATTTTTGAGGGAACATCTTTCTATGCAATCTAAATATAAATCATTTAGTTATTTGATTACTAGTTAATTTTATAGGAGCCAATGTTATGAAGATATGGTCATCTAGGTTTCGTTTAGATGAATGTTATCAAAAAAATCTTAGAGATCAATTGACCCTATAGCCTATTCCTTGTCCTTCGGCCCTAATCCTGCCAAATGTTTGGTAGTCTTGTTGAAAAAGATTTTGGGAGGGGAGGGCGGTGAGGACACGAGATGAACAAGTTAGAAAATGGAACAAACCATTAATTTTTATAGTGGCTTGAAAAAGATTATAGGAACTAAAAGGTTAGAAATAGATGAACATAGAAGGAGATGTACATGTTAGGAGAAGGAATGTGACGAAGAAGAAAAGAGTTTTTAGGCTATTCTTTTTGTTTTTTAGCCATATTAGCAAATTGTGTCTTAAAAGAGAAATTAAGAATGTACGACATACAATAAGGCACAAATCCTTATTTTTCAAAATTGAAACCAAAATTGTTGAACTTACCACATAAACATATTTTTTTTTAATTTTTAAACCTTCAACTTAAATTGTTAAAAGGATTATTATAATAATTTAATATTTAGTTTCAGGCTTGAAATAGATGATCGTCACGTTTACTTACATAATCAAGTTCTACAATTATATGTCATACATATAATTGTTAGGTGTTTTATGCACCCTAAGATCATGCCTTATGGGTTTTCTACTACTAGCGATGGCGATGATGTGACCATCTATTGGAGCTCTGAAAGTGTTGATGGATACCAAAACCAACACTTTCGTATATTTAAAGTTTTGGAAGAAAATGGTTAAGAAAAATTACGAAGGCACTTATGGATTATCTAACTACTTACAAGAAGAGGAACTTAGTCTAAATAGTAAGTAGAGTAAATTACTCTTTTAGTCCTTGTGGTTTGGTGGTTATAACCATTTTCATCCATAATTTAAAAATGCCCGATTTAACTACTGTGGTTTAAGATTTGTCAAAATCACGTCCAAACCGTTAACTCCATCTAATATTACTGTTATAAAATGGTTACTTCTAGAAAATATCCAAAACATTATATATATATATTAAACTATTCACCATACCATCACACCCCATCCCTATCCCC
>BJCM01070372.1:0-14966 GCA_018326385.1 Flaveria bidentis
TCTTAATAAGAAATCACTGTTGTTTTGTAATGCAGTTAAACTATTCTTTTGTAAACTGATTAAACCAAGGCGTATTGCTTAACAACAGTGTTAATAATGAGATGAATGGCTTTTGTTAAAATTAATTCCGCTGCTTAAATTTGTACGCTTGTAATGTTTTATGTAATTACAACGGTGAATGGCCAATTGTGAGGTCTCCGGGAACGGGGCCTTACACTTCCCTTGTATCTTGTAGGAATGAAAGAGGAGTGATCTTGTTCACCAGCTATATAGTTATAGTTGGGTCTGCTGCAACTAGGTGTGCTATAACCCGACATTCAACACTTCTACTTAGACTATGTGAGGTTCTAAAATGGTGTTCTAGGGTTGATACTCATTCGCAACATCTGATAGTAAATTTGGCTCCATGTATATCCCTATTGTTTAGGAAGAACTCATTGATTCCTTTGAGGAGACATTAATATTTGGTGTAGGGTTGATAGGAAAATCATGTTCGCTAAGATAAGTGTATAGTTTGAAATTCAATTGTAATAGGCGTTCCAGAACTGGAAAGGTTTTGATAGAAAGACATTCCAGAATGATTATTAAGAAGGTTTATGAGAATTGGATAATGAGTTTTATAATTTCAAAAATCAAAGAAAAGATGATTCAAAATAACAATAAAGTATTTCAAGTGTAACGATTGGTTCGCAAACTAAAGCAAAGATGTTGACTTATTAAAGTATTAGGTCAACCACAACCTTAATAAAGACATGTGTACCTATAAGCAGACACTCATCCCAAGGGTTCCCAGGTAAGGTAAACGGGTCCATCGGTTGATTTGGATTTATATGAATACCTTGCGATAGAACATCCCGAGATACATGCATTTAGCTCTTCCATCATTGCATGTATTTAGTTATGGGACCCAGACTTTGATGAGATTTAAATCATAAGTAAGAATTTAAAATTTGATACTTGAAAATCTTTTTGATTTAGACACAATTCCTTAGAAAATGAATTAAGAATTGTGTGTGCATTGATTATAATCAAAGATAAGAATAATCATGTAAGGCATATGATATTAAATCCTATCTAAGCATATAGGATACATGAGAGGAATCATGTGTGAGTTACTTAGTTATAGTTTCGATAAAGTCCTATCTAAGCGTATAAGATACATGAGAGGACTCATGTGTGAGGTACTTAGTTATAGTAAAGTCATTCTATTTCTAATAACCTAGTTCTCTATAACCAAGGCTCTGATACCAATCTATCACACCCTAGCTAAATCAGAAACACCATGGCATGATAAAATTGAATCATAATACAAGGATAAACATTACTAAAGGAAATTAATTATTACAATTGAATAGTTGGTTACATCCATTCCTAATAACAAATAAAGCAAACAAGTAATTAAGTCTTCATTTTATTCAAAGTCTAACTAGGTCCAACTAAAACTTATCCTTAAATCCTAGCGTGAGCAAAGAAATGAACCTAATTTCCATTACTTGAAAACATGCTAATATATTAAAACTAAAGATTTTGTGAGTACATAGGTTTAGAAGTATAAATATAGTAGATAACACTGTACCAATTCCAATACAAGTAAGTAAACTATTATGCATGAGTCCACAACCAACCCTAGTGATCGAATGCCCTCCTGTCTAACCCCCTGACATAAGAGGTCAGACTAATAGTATGCTTATCTAGTATGCAGTTTTCGAACATCTAACTCCTTTCAAGTCAAAAAGAATACGTTGACTCAAAGGATGCTCGGTATTGATTGGTATGCATCAAACCGAGTATCGAATGGGCTTGTCAGGCCAGTAAATCTATTTACGAACTCCCGTGGCTTCCTTGAAGTTAATGGTTGGGTAGATTTTAGAAAATAGAGGGACTTTATAGTAAAAAGTGTCATAGAATATAGCAACATGTATAATCACTTTAATTTTACAAGTATAAGAAAGTTGTTATTAAGTTTGCAAAAGACTAGCGGTTGACTTTAGAATTTGAATTCCAAGTTTGATATAGAGAGCATGTTTCCACCCCAAAATACAAAAGTAAACAGGGTTATGAACTCACCTTGTAAAGTAGGTGGGTTGATCTTGCAACTTGTAGTAGCTTGGAGTGAGGATTGCCCTAAGTAAGTTTATTTAGTTAGTTTGTTGTATATATCGATAGTTGAGGGGTTATTATTGTAAAAGCTCAAGAATGGTTGTCGTATACTAGATATGTGTCATCCCAGAGTAACACATCCAACAAAAGGATTCCCAGGAAAGAGTTAGTGGATTTTCATCACTTAAATACCCTGTCTTTTCTTAGCCAGAAACCTTTTGTTTGCCATACAACTACATACCGGGTGAAACGATTTGAGATATATACTAGATCAAGTCAAAGGTGTGTTTAGTATGTTTATAAAGAATAGGGAATAAATATAAATATAAGTTTAGAAAGAATGAGAATAAACAAGTTGTATAATGTAGGTTTACAATACAAAATATGAAGAATTTTACTATAAACATGATTTAAGTTGATAGATAATCATAAGAATAATTAAAGTTTGAATTTTTATTATTTAAAACATGTTTATATTGATTATTTATAATAAAAATCTTTGCTTTATATTATATTTATGAAAGTGTTGAAAGGCTGTAAAATTTAGGGTTTTGACAACTTTAGACAGATTCGCGCACTAAACTTTCACTAGCTATTTGAAGGGTCAAATCAATGATTTAGAAGACGTTCTTTATATGGTTAGAAAGATAAGACTTTTAATTTAATTTTTTAAAAAAGAAGAATTGAAAAAACTATTTGTTATGAGGGAGATATGGTCGTCCGAAGTTGGCCCTATGAATATGTCAAAATTCGAAAATTTATAGTTTGATGTGTTTAGGCAATGTTTTGATGATTTCATATTTATTTGATACTTTGATCCATATTATATCTATGATTACTTTAAAAACATGTTATTTAATAATATATCCAAGCTAGTTATGACTAAATTTTGATAAAACAAAATTGGGAATGCATGAACACGAAGAACACGAAAAAACTTACTCAATAGGGAAAACTTTTTGGATCTTCAAGAGAGACGCTATGAGTTGATATTTGACTCTATAGAAGCTCCAGATTTAGATTTTGGTATGAAAATAATGAGAGAATAAGACCCTTATTTATAGTAAAAAAATTAGGGTTTTAGGTTTCATTTAGGATAGATTTTCTTAATATTTTTATTAATAAAATTCATATATTTTAGTAGGGATCAGGATGAACGAACTTTATAGATAATTATGTGTTAGGATTGATTTAATTTATTAATTATTAGATTTAGGATAATTACTAGTTAAATATATAATAATATTATATATATCCCTTAAATGATTAAAATAATAAAATAATATATATATAACTTTGAAATTATCCCTGCATATATATATACACACATATATTTCTATTTTATTAATCACTGTTTGTCACACCCCGACTGACGGCGGAATCATTAGGACAGACGAATGTGAATCGATTGTTCATAACACATGGAATTAAATTAGTTGAAATAATATTAAATGTCATTTTATTGAATAATACTAATCAAATGATACAATACACTGCAATAAAGATTTAAATAACATAACAAAGTCTTTTATTAATCTACCAAGTCTTATACGAGCATGAAAAAGTCTTTTGTATTGTATCCTGAAATTATGTGAAAAAGTAATGAGTCAACTAACGAATTAGTCGGTGAGTAATCACAAGTTTGAATACGTATATAGATTGATTAAATAGATTGAAATAATTCAATTCACATGATAATGTCAAGACTTATAAGTGTAATAGTGTAACACAAAATACAAATCAACACAATCAAATCTAATGATTGAATTAACTCGGCCCGCAAACGAAGCATTATAGAATAAATGATTCCGGTTCCAATCATTACGTGACTAATCAAATGGGGTGAGTCTGTCAAACCAATAGATCTAACATTGTTACCGTGGTTGCATGAATTAATAATTGTGTTCTCATCTAGTTTATCTAACTATGCACACATAATTGCAAGTATTAACATAACATCTATTGAATTGAATTTAGAATGAAATAACCTAATAATGAATATCAATGATTGAATATTGAATCAAATGATTTCTCTAAAATATAAAATATATAAGAAGGGCCATGAAGACTCACTTTTTTAGATGCGATTGATTTGAATTCTAGAATATGGAGAATCGACACTGAGGGTTTTCCTCATGGTTAACCTAAGTGCGATGTCACAAATTAGAATAATAGTGATTTAAAGACATGGACAAGTTTAGGGTTTTATTTAGGATTTGGGTTCCAGAAATTGTTTGAATAAAATAATGTAACCGACTTTATATCTTGATTAAATGATAATAGAATAAATGATTAAATACTCAATCAGGTCACTAAAGTTTTAAAATTTTTCTAATTATGTCACTCATAAATTGTAAAATATTTTTTTAAAAATTGAAATGTATAAAATATAAACAATATTTATAAAGAATCGAATCATTTGTAAAAAAATACGCATTATTTAAAAATTTTGAAAAAAATATATGAGTAAGCTGATTGAAACATTTCTAAAACTTTAGTGACCTAATTGGAACAAATAAAAATATTAGTGACCTAATTGGAACAAATATGAATAACCTAATTAAAACACTCTTAAAACTTGCTTACCATTCTATAAAATTTTCCTTTAAAAGTAACATTCCAATTCTGTTAGAAAATTTACAAACCAAACATCATATCAATTTTAACAATATTTCATTTCAATTCTAATTCAAATTTCTTTGCAAAACATTAAACGAATCAAATGGCCCTTAATTTTAAAACCATTTCTTTATAAGCTAAGGAAAAAATATATATGAATATAGAAGTCCCTAAATATAACGTTTTGAATTTTGAAGTATGAAAGGGAAAGGCATTACCAAGTAAGAGTGTTTATCGAATCAAATTCAGTTAACCAAACCCAATCGAATAAGTTGAATTTTAAATTTTCAAGCTAGATTCAAATTATATTTGAATTTGAAAGTTTTGAAAACTATTCGAATTCAATTTGAATTCAAAAACTTTCCTTTTCCATTTGAATTCGAATCAAATTCGAGTTTATTTGATTTGAATGTATTAAATAACTAACGTAATATAAGTTTCTAAGAAATTATTATTATATATAAATATAATTTTAATTACTTATAAATTATAGCACATATTATATATATAAAATGTATAAATTATAAAAAATATATTTTTAATACACACACATATATAATGGAAAAAATATTATATTTCTAATTGAATTTAGAATTAAATCGAAAATCACAAATTCAAAATTCAAAACGCTAATTTTCTAAATCAAATCAAATCTAACTTTCAGTTTTTCAAATCCAATTTGAATAGTGTATACCCCTACCTAGCAAGCATTCTCTATAACCATGAATAACGCTGTAATAGAGTAAATATTAGCTCACAAAAGAAGAAAGAAATCATCGCATACATTTGAGGTAATGATAAGAAGAATTATTATGGTGTTATGATTTAAAGCTAATTTGGTAATTTTGCTTTGTGTATGGAATATGTCATCACTCATAATGTTTAACGAGTGCTTATGAGATTTAATGATGCGTAATTGGGAACAAGAACAAGTCAGCCATTCAGATTATGTATCATGATGGATGGCCTACCATACACGAAGCAAAATACATATTGCTTGATGTTTAAAACCATTGAGGACCCTATGATTTGCACTCACATCTTCATATCACTCTTAAATTTCACGACTTACAATCGCAACGTTTCATAATTTATGTTGTTCTTGATTTGGAATACTAAGTTGATTCGGGAGGGGGTTATGAGAGAGGGGAGAGGGCATAAGTGTGATGTATAGTAATGTGATATGTCGATTAAGTAAAGGGAATTTATAATGGCATATGGTTCTTATGCATCAGATAGATGTGTATACGAACTTTATCTTCAATTACACAAATATGATATATTTTAATTGTTAAATGAAGTTAAGATAATAAATGAGTCATCTATTAAATCGTTAAATCTATAAATTTGTATGATTGTTGGTTTAGAGTCTAGACCTACGCATTTACGCAACCAAAAACCCATTTGGCTATCTTACGAAACCTACTCAATTTATATTGCTAACCCATTTATATATTACTACTTATCAATTTAGAAATACATTAATGTTATATCAAATGAATAAAAGATTGTATATATTTTTTTCCTTTTAACCTTTTGTTTTAAACCTAATACTTTTACATATTTCATAATTTAACCCCTAAAATTTTCACTTTCAATTTTAGTTCCCTATAATTTTCATCTTTTACAAAAATTTTAATCAACGGTCTTAATTCTGAAAGTTAACATGTCATAACGTGTACGTGCAATTCAACGTTGTTACGTTTATTTTATCTCTTTATCATCTCCGTCGTAACGTCGGGGTCCGAGAACGACTTACTTATTGTTTTTTAATGTTTTACATGTCACGTGCATGGTTTAATGTTTTGACGTCTACTTTCCGTTTTGTCTTATCTCTTTTGTTTTCATTTCTTTTTTAATATAAGTTTTTCCGGTGTTGATGATCAATTATAATGGTATGAAATTGGTGTGACTTGGTATGGTTTTACGCCCCTACCACAACACGGTGGGGGTAATATTAGACTATATTATTATTAGGGTTTAGTAATGATTATTATTAGGGTTGAGCCCACGGGTCCATTTAGATTTTTAGGGTTTAATTGTAAACTCTATATAATGTATCCTATTCTATCAATGATATTCAATTACTCTTTTACCATCTTACATATTAGACTATATTATTATTAGGGTTTAGTAATGATTATTATTAGGGTTGAGCCCATGGGTCCGTTTATTTTACCTTTTCAACTAGGATACCGATCATATGATCATGTTGCTACTGCCACGCCATCCTCTTTTACTCGACGCTTGCTGGACTACGGTCCGCCGCCGCGCCGCCTTCAGGACTACAGTTTGATGCCCGTTGCAGGATTACATGATATTTAATATTGTGGATTGCAATTAAGGTTTTGGGATGAAGATTGCAAGATTATGGAATTTTGGCTAAAGATTGTGACCGAGATTGAGACTATTCTTCTTGTTCTTTATGTTTATTTTTTATTGTTGCCAGTCTGAGAGTCTGATTCTCTACCGCTATGACTGTGGGGGAGCATTAGACTATATTATTATTAGGGTTTAGTAATGATTATTATTAGTGTTGAGCCCACGGGTCCATTTAGATTTTTAAGGTTTAATTGTAAACTCTATATAATGTATCATATTCTATCACTGATATTTAATCACTCTTTTACCATCTTACAGTTAATACTAGTTTACTAGTTTACTTACTAAGGTTTACACAATTTTGATTTAAAAGATTTGATTCCAACAGATTACCAGTAAAACGTTAACTTTAATAAAACCAAAATTAATAAATAAGTATATTTTAAAAATGCATGATAATATTATGTTAAAGCTGTCGTGCTTCAACTTTTATGGTATTTCCTTAAGGTATATTTTTTATTGTATTTTGTAACTATCTCTTCATCAAAAAAACGTGTTACACATGAACGAACAAAAAGTATGTGCATACATAAGTTTTTATATTGATTGTTAAAGCGATTCGTTCACTTTAGCCACTATTTTCACTATTTTCATGTAATCACCTACTTTCAATTGTTATTTACGTATAACAATTATAAATGTTTATACCATCATAGAAGTTGTTCATAACACATTAAGCTACGTATTGAATCTATTAAATTAATTGGGATCCCATCATACAAGGGCCACATCTAAACATATCCATTGACCAATATATCAAATCACTTATACTGAATCTATTAAATTAAAGATACACTTATTTTTACTTAGGGAGCGTTTGATTTTGCGTTGACTGGATCAATGAGTTCTGACCCAGACTCTAAATTAAATGATTCTGACCAAGAAAAAGAGCAGCCCCACCCTTCCTCTTGTCGCCAACTCCACCCCCCAACCATCTGCCTCTTCCTCCCGTCGGCAACCCCCTCCCCCTTCTCTTCGGCGGTCTCCCCACCGCGAACCCCCATCCGCTTGACCCCCTCTAGCGGTCTCCCCACCACAAATCCATCTGCACGACCCCCTTCGCGAACTGCCATCCCTCCAGCACTCCTCCCTCCGAAGCTCCTCCCACTGTCAACTCCACCGTCGGACCACCAGTGCACCATCGCCCATTGATTCATCTCCTCTAATTAGCATTGGTGGAACCACGAGGTTAGTTTTGTAACTCCGTTTGCCAAAGCCGTGGATGTGTGTTCCCTTTGTTCTAATACTTTGTGTGCTGGTTAGTTTTGTAACATTTATTGGTTATTTTAGTGGTGGTTAGGAGTTTGGAAGTGGAATTGTAGCTAATTGAGTTGTAATTACTGAATCAATTTGATTCTAGTCAGATGCTGAATCAAACAGTCAAATTTCAGTCAGATATAGATTCAGTCAGAACTTCTAAGTGTGTCAGTTTCTAACTCAGGTCAGATATTACTGAGTCAGTGATAATCAAACAGTCTCTTAATTTCTTTAAATTTGAAACCTCCATTGATATTTTAAAATTGTAATAAGAACAAATGTACCCACTAGTTACTATGATTTTATATTGAAACTTCGAAAATAAAATTTTAAAATCTAATAAATATAATGTTCTTGAAGAACAAGTTGTATCAGCATGTGAGGTCGAAATCGACGTCATTACGTACGAAAAAAGACGTGATATGGTCGATGAGGCGACTTGTTGAATTGGAGATTATTAATTGACTTTATTATAAGAATTAAATAAGAATGTTTCTTGTGGTGTTGAGGAAAATATAATTAGTTTGACTTTTGCTTAAACATCACCGACATGAAGTACGACTTTTTATAAGAATACAACATGATAAAGAATGGTTTGCTAAAATAAACACGGGTTAAATTGTTTAATTACATAAAACCTCATATGCTGATCTAAATATTATTGTTACTATTTTATTATACTAGTCTAAAACATTGTGTTACACAAGTTTATTGAATAAAATATTAAATTTAATATAAATATTAAATATTAATAAAGTTTTAGAAATGGAGAAAGAATAAATTGAAAAAACAATATTTATTGGATAAGTAAAGAAGAAAATGAAAAGTATTGATGATAGTAAACATTTAGAATTGAAGAAATATAAAAGCCGGAAACAAACATATTTTTTAGATAGAGAAAAAAAAAGAGTAGATAAGAGAAACGAGATAATTTTTGTGGAGGTTGTCGATGGAAGGATTGCTATAAGGGGTGTGCTACAAAGAAGAGATATGTTATTGCCATGTTACCATTGTCCCATATGTAATATTCAGATGAAGGAGGCGGACGACATGGACACTTGTTGGTATCGTGTCTATTTGCTGAAATAAAATGGGATTAGATTGCATTATGGTCAAAGATCTCATATACAAGCTCATCATCACTAAGAGATGTTTTGGATTTATTCGTAGCTCTGAACAAAATGAGAAAAAAAAGAAGCTATTGTCTGTTATATGTACGGCTACGTTGTGATACATATGGTGATATAGGAATAACCGGGTGTTCAAAGGTGAAAATAAATCGCTTGAAAGAATAGTTGAAGAGATTAAGGAAAGTATTTTCTTTTAGATACCCAATAGGTCAAAGCTTCCAGCAATTAATTGGAGCAATTTGAAAATATATAGATTTATATTTATAATTTATAGGAAGTATTTTGTAAGTTGGGTGCTTTGGGTGTATTCTTAGGCTTCCAGTATCTTGTTATACTCGTTTTTTCTTGTTTAATAAAGACTCTTTTTGTTGTAAAAAAACAAAAGAAAAAAAAGCGGGAAAAGTAAATATGAAATAAAAAAATTTGTTAGAAATGACGTAGTTATTTACTTATTTAATATATATGTATTATTATGAATATGAAATTTCAAATGTATCCTTTAGTCTCATCATTCAATATGTTTTTTAAAAGTACAATATTAATATTTATTTTAGAGAAATGTTTAAATAAAAAGACTCTTAAAATAAAAAGGTATTAAAAGTAATATTAACCATAAATCTAACTAATCATTTTTTGAGATAAAATTATTGAGAAAAGTTTGTTAGACATGTATTTTAGAATAATCACTTTTGTTGACTTTTTGTAAATTCTTTTATTTTTCAAATGTTCATAACTTTTATGCATGATCTTATTTTTTAATATAAATTACACCATAAAAATAAGTGTTTTTTTCTTTAAAATGAGTATAATATTATTAAATAAAAAATAATATTAATTTTATATTTTTTAAACTCATATCTCATCATTATGTATTTAGTGCAGTTCATTGTGTATTTTTGTTTGTTATTGTGTTATTCTGAATACTATTGTATTTTTCAAAAATTATGAATTCAAAAACAATATAAAGGTGGAATAACATTGTCATATGTCTTCAATTTGTAAAACAAAATAATTATTAACAATTAATTATTCTAATATATTAACAACAATGACAACATATCGCATGATCTCATTGTGATTTTTTATTGTGTTTTTTGACTTTTTCAACATCATTATGTTATCTTAAATAGTATAAGTTTTAAAAAAATATATTGATTAAATAATATTATTACGTACTTTTAATTGTAAAACTCATTGGTAGATAACAAGTTTGTATAATCTATGAAAACAATAACAAAAATAAAAAAATGATCTAAAACATAAAATATAATGATGAATACATGTAACAAATGATGTAAAATATGACACAAGTAACTATTATTAACATAATTAACATATAGGATACAATTAACTGATTTATTTAACATCATAATCAAAATGTTCTCATTTTTAAAACAATAAAAGGACACATGTCAAGCCACAATATATTTTAGGCTTTTTATATTAAATACTTTTGTTACTATAACCTTACCTGTTTTTTAAATAACTAGAATCATTGTTGAGTATTTTTACTAGAATTTTTTGTAGAGCTAGGAGCAATCGTGTTAAATATTTTACATCTTAAATATTTTTTATGATTCATGACGATGAAGTAAATAGGTGAAATTTGTTTACATAATTCATACTTAATGAAAAAAATCTATAAGACTTGAATACTTATATATTATCATATATAGGGTAAACATCAAATGAAAACTTTTAAATTTTATGAGTAATAACTCATGAAAAAAAAGATAAATTATTACTTTAACTATAGTTCTAATATTATAATAAAATATGACGTCATTAAATGAGTTTATATGTGATAAATTACATGTATTCATATATTTTTAAAATTTACACATGTAAATGGTGAAAACTTGCAAATGTATAAATGGTAAGCTTACATATATGTAAACTTATAAAAAATACAAATTCATGTAAATTAACACATATAAGTTTATTTAACAATGTTATATGTTAATAATAATGATAAGTATACTGATAAAATATTTGTTATTATTGTTTTTCGCGAGTCTTCTAGAATTCTTACGAAATATAAGAGTTCTCATTTAAACTTTATTCATCATATATAAAAACAAATAAAAGAATAAATATGTTTATGACTTTCTATTAAAATAAATATTGTATGAACCCGACCAATGCCGGTTTAGGCGCTTATGAATCGGACTCCGATTAAATTACTGACCGGCCCACACGCCAAACCCATTTTTTCTTCTCCCTCAAATCTAAGAATTCATAACTATTAATTGCAAAAAAAAAAATCATTATTTCTGTTTTCAATTACATGGAAATCTAGTTCATTTACGCTCCTCAATCTATATTGGTAATATATTTTTGGTTTTTTTAATATGAATATTATTATGATTTTCGTAAAGTCAATCTCAATAAGGTTTCCGAGACTATTATTATGCAATGCACGTAGTATCAATTATCTTTTTCTATCCCTGTATGTTTTGTTTCATAAGAAATAGTTTTTAGTTATTTGACATGTAAGCAACTTTTATTTTATCCTCGTAAATAGAACTTTTTCCTTTTCGACCCATGACGAAAAAATGATAGATACGTTTTAGCAAATGGTTAGATAAAACCTAAAAAACAACAATGTATATCATATAACAAAAATCTTTCAAAGGTTACACAAGATCTATTATTTTGTGAGCGATATTAGGTAAATTGACACGGGCGAGAGGAGGATTTTTGGTGATAGAGGAGGAGAGAAGATGCTGAGAAGCCTATTGAAAAGAAAAAAGTTCTTAGGTCTGATCAACATGGATGGAAGAGAGAACCGTGGTTAAATATATATACCCTTATGTAAACAATAACATCTATGTTCTAGGTTATCAATCATATTCTTTAAAAGCTATAACAATAACATGACTAGGTTTTTGACATTATTATTGCTTTGCATTTTTTCTTACTTTTTCTAGTTTTGAATAATTTTGATTACTTGATTATTAGTTAGATACTCTCACTAAACTCTTTATGATCATATAAATGGTCACATTATCTATTTATAAATGCTTTATCACATAAAAAAGATATAAAATTTATCATGTTAATTAAACAAACTCATTCAACCCACCAACTCACCAAGTCACAAACAAAGGTAGAAATAAAAGTATTTACACATTATTATATCAACATGATTGATCATTGATAATAAGTTAAAAGTAACAACAAATAATAAGTTGTTACAACTCACAAAAATGTGTCAATATATTACTACTATGTGATATACCCTCTAGAAGTTAACTAACCCTTTATGTCATATTAAATATATATATTTATATATTTTAAATGTATCGGAAAGGGAGCACGTGAAGGATAATATATAATAGTATTTAAAATTTATTTATTTATAACAAATTATATATGTATTTTATTTGTTTTGACTTTTAACCTAATCAACCCAAAACACAAATTGGTTTGAACAAAAAGCCCTTTTGTTATATTTAATAATAGTAGGATGATAAGCGAGCTGCCCGACAAAGTAATTGTGCATCGAGATATGAGATACTCCACCTTGAAGTCCCAACCAATGTTATAATATTCAAAACCTCCATTTTTTAACAAAAATGTTACATTTCACACGCACTCAACTTAATTTTATTGATCGGGCATCAATTTAACATGTAATAAACTCATTGGTGAAGGCTTATATATAGTTTTGAGAAGCATCGACTTGAGTTTAGATGCTATTTAAATCGTAGCCTATTTTAACCTCTATTCATTATAAGTTTTTAGTAGTATTTACTTGAGTTTAGTTGTTTAGATGTTTTTCATATTTTAAAAGGTCGTTATTGTTTTACACTTTGACTTTGATAGTTTGATTGATGTGTTATCCTCCAATTTTAATATGTTTGTTAATCTCTATAAGCTATTGATTGTTAGTTTGAAAAGTAAGGTTGAATATCATGTTCTAAAAAGGACACTTATGGTTTGTTTAAGTTAACAAGGAACTAGATAAACCTCCCGAGCTAATTTAATAAAAAAACGTTTAGATTGGTTAACTCGTACAAACTAGTGTTCCAAGTAAATTAATCTATAACGATGAGACCATATAATCAACAAAATCGACGTCACAAAATTCCTTTAAATAGACAATTTTTATTTTCTGAATAATTAAATATACAAGCTGGCTCTTGAATAAGCATATATACTTAGCTAGATAGATGAGTCATCTACGATACTCTTTGAAGAGACCCTCACTTGTCATCTATGACCGAAAGTGACATTTGGTAACTTTAAAAAACTTAAGGGTGTTAATTGCACTTAACCAAAAGATGAAGGGCTAAGTTAACCTTTGCCAAGGACAAAGACAACCCGATAACACGGTTAACCCAAAAGAAGTTTACTGTCAAATGAACCTTCAAAGAAATTACATTTCATCCCCACTATTTTCCGTGTCTGACATTTGTTGACCTTAACACATTTGGCCACTATGTTGGTATAATATATCCATATCCAATTATTCGTACATAAATGAAATATTATTAAAATAAACTTTGAACCGGAATATGAAACAGAAAATAAATAAATTATACCTTGCTAAATTGAATTGTGGTGTAATACATCTTATGATCTATAAAAAAGGAAACCAAATAATATCAAATGTTTTAAATTTCATAAAATTTGAATCAAAAAATTAGATGACTATCATTAACAGAATACTTGTGAGTTGTGACCAAATTTATCCACTTAAAGTTTATCACTTCCAAAACATATAATATTTTTACGCATGTAGTAGATCGAAGTATTTGTAATGTCAGCCGGTTTTAAAAAAATGGGAAAGAAGGTTAGAAGATAAAAACCAGATATGATATGAAAAAGAAACAAAATTGAAATACTAAGTTACTGATACAATAAAAATTAAACATTCCATGTATGTGCACATAATAAAATATACATGAATATATATAGAGAGTAAGCAATCTTAAGCAATTTAACCATGTTACTAAAACCCTAAGGGACACTTAATCATGAAGAAATTAACCTAAATTATAAGTTTCATATTTATTAGATCTCATAAATGTTCACATTTTATATTGACAACTCAGCGACTCGCTACAATGTCTTTTTATATATATTTTGTTAAATGAGTTGTCATTCAATTTTAATCTCCTCAGTCTTTACTATACATGGTCTTCTATTCGCAACAAAAATCAAAGAACTTTGGTAATGATGTAAACAACAACTAATTGGGTGTCCATGGAGACCGCTCTTCCCCCTACAAACCTCACTATTACAAAAAGAAGCAAAAGGGGCGGGTAAATTGGTCATAAGGGGCGGTTTTTAGGTCGTCCCATATGGTTACACACCTTATGATATATTTTCATAAGGGACGGTTTTTGAACCGGCCTTTATTTACATGAATAAGGGGCGGTTTTTGAACCCCCTCTTATGTACATCAATAAGGGGCGGTTAAGAGGTTTTTAAACACCCCCCGCCCTAATGTACATCAATAAGAGACGGTTT
>BJCM01070373.1:0-24339 GCA_018326385.1 Flaveria bidentis
GTTAACTGAGTCAGCTTTTCTGTTAAGGTGTAGTGGGTTAACCAAGTCATAGGAAGTTGTTAGTCTTTCCGTTTTTCTAGTTCAATATCGTTGTAACTATGGCTATTTAAGGCCGGCTGTGTTTTGTTATTAAGTGTGCATTCAAAGATTTGTGTTCTCATATTACTTGACACTTCAGTTCTGGTTGCTATGTTACAATTGCAATGGGGGCGATGGTGTGGCAGTGCGGATGGGGGAAGAGGGTTGAAGGTGTGGTAATGGTGGTGGGGGAGGAGAGTTGAAGGTGTGGAGATGGTGGATAGAAGGGTATGGAGTGGATGATGGCAGTCAAGGTGGTTGCCGGAGGGTGGGGGAAAATGTGGTGTTTTTGCGATGGAGGGGGTGTAGAGAGAGAAATGGGAAGTGAGGTGGTGAGATTTTTATAAAATGTTCAGGTCCCTAGGGGTATTTTAGTCTTTTTTTTAATAATTGAAAATGTTAATGTCAAAAATAGAAATGATTTTAAAAAATGAGGCTAATAATGAAGACAAATTAAATGTTGGTACTCAAGCATAGACAATTTGTAAAACCCAAAGGGATCAAAACCGAGATTCACTCTTTAAATTTCGAACGATACACTAACGATACCACATGCATTGATATCCTGGAGCCATAAAACTAGCGATACCGCATACATTAATATCACTAACTAGAGATATTTAAACACTTTTCATAATCTAATTTGTTAAATATTTGAATATTTTCAAAATCAATGACTATTATTATAAACTAGGTTAGTACCACGTGTATTCCACGAGTTGAATAAATAAAATATTAAATAACTATAAATAAAAGTTAATGAATTATAAAATGATCTTTTAATATAAGATATGATTGACATTACATACGAATGATAAAAGAAGGATATCATATTTTAATCTTTTTTTTTGTTTTTCTAAAAAAATTAGTTTTATAAACAAATTGTTTCAAAACAAACCATTTTTAAAAAGTGTAATTTTTAATACTTTATTTATTTTAACATTGAAATTTAATTACTTTTATTTCATAAGAATTTAATTTTTAAAAACCACATGTTTTAAAATATATTATGTGTTTTAAAGTTTGAATATTTATTTGGAAAAGTTTTATAGTTTATAAAAAGTTATTTTATTACGAATTGCATATGTAGAAAAATATCTTTTTAAAAAAATTCCATATGTAAAATAATATCATTTGTAGTTAGTGTGATATTTATTAGGAGAAAAAAACAAAAAAATAAAACTTGACAGCTTTAAATTATAACAATTTCATTAATAACATGTTAATTTGTTTTCTATTTGGATAAAATTTTATACAACTAAAAGAAGGGTTTTAGGGTTTTGGGTCTCCATCAAATTCGATACTAAAACCCTCACTTCCACCATAGCTAACCCTTTACAAAACATCAATGAGCACAAAAATGACCCCCTTTGCAACAAGTCTTCACAATCTTCCATCAATCGGAGCTCCGACTCAAAACCGACGCGTCTTCTCCCTTCACAGTGTAATCTTTGTTCCCCAATTTTGAATTTTGGTTGATTTCATTTCTGTAATATTCAATTCTGACTTATGGGAACTGTGTTTGTAGATTTCCCCTTCATCTGCAGTGTGGAAAAAAGCTTCCTTTCGGAATCATACACCCTCAAATGGTATCGATTCTTCATTCTAATTTTGACACACGAAATATGGGCGATATTGAGTTGTAATTTCGATTTTTAACCATTTTAATGTCAAAATTGGCGTGAATTTGTTAAAATTCGAAGAACTTTGATGATTGCATGAACCTGCACAGAATAATTGATGTTAATTTTCATACAGAATCTGTATCAAGCTTTGATTATGGATTGTGTTGTATTTGACTTCAAAGTTAGTAATTTTTCGTCAGAGAGCAACAGGATTATGAGAAAGATGAAAACTGTGAAAATATTGAAAATTGAACATTGATAGCCAAAGTGCAATGTGCTATCACTGTATCTAATTTGAATTATGTTTAGTGTTTTCTTTTGATGGGTTAAAGAGGAGGAAGATGAAAGAGTCTTCATTTTCGTGGTCGAGCAAAGGGCATATCGTTTGCGCTATATATGATACCAATTCTAAGGACAGCTCAAATGTCAAGGACCAAAAGGTTACCATTGTTGATGGGGTTGAGCCATTTGGAGGTAAATCGGGCTCTGTTTCGTTCGTTGGGTTGACTCACCAGTTGGTTGAGGAAGGGAAACTGGTGTCATCACCGTTTCAAGAAAGTCGGTCTTTGCTCTGGGTTGTTGCTCCAATAGCATTAATCTCATCAATTTTAATCCCACAAATCTTTGGTATTTTTACCAGTGACCTTATTCAAGATTTGGTTCTCACAGGTATATATCATACTTTTCTAGTGTTTCCCATCTTTGCTTCTAGTAGTGATATTATGAAGAACGGTTAAATGAAAGAGTTTTAGATTCTCATCATATTTTTCATACTGCGGTATGGTTATAAAGTTACCATCTTTGTTGTGTAAACTGTAAATATTAGTTTGCAAGAACATGCTACGCTTGAAAGTTGCAGTCTTTTTATGGATTTTTGCAAGAAAGATAGTTTATTTACGATGAATAACTAATATTTTCATGCTAAATTTATCTTATTGGCAATGATTTTGTGCAGAGATTGCATACACGGTTACTTCTGAGGTCATGTTTTACATAGGCTTAGCGACGTTTCTTCTTGTAACTGACCGAGTGCAAAGACCCTATTTGCATTATAGTGCAAAAAGATGGAGTTTAATAACCGGACTTCGTGGATATTTAACATCTGCCTTTTTTGTAATGGGGTTCAAAGTCTTTGCACCGCTCTTGGCTGCATTTGTTACCTGGCCATTGTTAGGTTTAGCAGGCGTGGTTTCTGTCGCGCCTTACTTAATGGGCTGTTTGGTTCAGTTTATATTTGAAAAGGTTCTCGAAAAACGTCAGTCGTCTTGTTGGCCTATCGTCCCTATTGTTTTTGAGGTTCGTAAGTCATGCAGTTTATAGATTTTGATTCATTTCATGGTGGATGTCACTATATTAGTAATCGTGAATGTTTTTGCAGGTTTATAGGCTGTATCAGTTGAGTAAAGCTATGCATTTTATGGAGAAGTTGATGTATCAAATGAGGGGTCTGCCAAAGTCACCGGAACTTATGGAGAAGAGCGGCGCGCTGGCGGCGATGATTGTTACCTTTGAAGTTCTTGCTTTGGTATGCATATGGTCGTTTCTGACCTTTATACAAAGGCTTTTTCCTTCTAGACCTGTTGCTGAAAATTATTGAGTTGATTTTTGTAGAGGATATTGTAAAACTTTATCTCAACATTTGATAAAGACAATTCAACTTAGAACTCTTTTATGTATATCACTCCCTCTCCAACATATTACATATTCGTTTTTCTTTCTTTCACATCGGATCAATAGGGTGCTCTAGGGCGCGTTAAAGATGGTCTAAGCCTGTTTACAAACATTGGTAGCTTTTATAGAAATTGACTACTAAACAAGAGTCATTAGTCAGCAAATCATCATATATTCATATGTTTAACTAGAAATGGATCGTTAAGTTGTTTAAGAACGGTGCCTTTGATTAATCAGTAGTTGTGTCTCGTTGACATGCCTAAACCACTCTGTAATCAATAACTTTGAGCTCGAGCTTATCTCGAAATACTACTTAAATAGTAGCTATTCTTGTCCAAATAGATGAACAAACAATGGATTTTGGATTTTGAATAATAAAAACAAAAATCCAGAAGGGTCGGCTAAAACTTACAAATTACATTTCATTTAAAAATATTAATTAAGTAATTTGGTTGGACGATCATAAGTTTCCCTCAAAATGTCCTTTTAACCAACTAATTTTTAAAAATAATTCCATCCAATAGTCTCCTCCTACCATAGAATAGGGTCGTTCGAACCCAAGAGTAGCTCAGATAAAGAAACGTTTCTAAATATGGTCGTTACTAAGGTTCGTCCGAACAAATTTACGATCGTTAGAACAAACTTACAGTCGTCCAAACTTTCGTAAGTTTGTCCGAACAAACTTATAGTCATTCGAACCTTCGTAACGATCCTATTTAGACATGTGGTTTCATCTGAACCACTCATTGTGGGTTCTACAAATTTGTTTATGGTCAGGACGCCCGTGTTGAGGTGAGGATAGTTTGGAGGATGAGTCGCTTAAAAAGACATTATGAAGAAAAAAGTTTGGTTAAAATGACATTTTCAGAAATTTTCCTTAATATAATCAGTAGACATAACTTAAACCACACCTATCACAAAATTCACAATTTTTTAAAAACTAATCTCAGTCAAGTGGTTGGAGGTGTTAAGATCGAACAGGCGGTGGGTGCGGTGGTAAATGGTGCGGCCATTGCGTCGATATCAACAAGTGAAAGAGTGGGACTGGTGACTCTATTGGGGCTCATGAGAAGTTTTATTTTACGTAAGTTAAAGGTGGTTATGACGTGATGTTTGATCATCCAATCAATAGTCGAAAGGTAGCTACCTGGTTCTTGCATCTTTCGTATATATGAAATAACATCATGCCGATAACACATACTAATACACCATTATATAGAATTTTCTAAATTAATAGATGGTTTAGGAATTAGTACGTTAAATACGGAGTTCTTTAAAGAGAATTCTAATAGTATACATATAAAACAGTCAACTGTCCATAAAAATAAACATTAAAAAGTCAAATTCTTAAATTAAACATGTATTCTTTAGGACAAAAAACCAACTATTGACGTGCACTTCATGTGGCACACTCTTCGTGTGTCCAAATGTATTATCATGACACCAATGTTTTTCAAACTTGCACAAGGGTGTGAATCCACCTTCTTCTGCCTTCTTTCATTTTTTCGCTAAAAGGGACACGTGTTATAATTTTAAAATAAGCTTCTAGAAATAGTTAGTTCAATCCTAAAAGTAGGGCTGGCATAACAGGTATACCTGTACCTGTTAAGACACGAACACGAAACCTATATACCTGTACACGACACGATAACTTATCGAGTACCTGTTTCCAAACCTGAACACGAACCTGTTAATACAAGGTATACACGATAAGACACGATAAAAACCATTAATAACACATATTTAGGAACCATTTTAGTGATACAAAAATCATCTGAAAGATTTGAAGTGGGGGTACCTTAGGAAGTTTTTAGCAAGCAACACTAATAATACAAAAATCATTCGAAAGATCTGAACATAAAGCATTTTTAATGTTATATTATTTATATTTTTTAAAAAAATATTTATTATGTACTAACGGTTACATAACAGGTAAACAGGTAAAATACCTGTTTAGACACGAAATTTAACAGGTATATTCGTGTCTACCTGTTTCGTACACGAAACTTGTTAAGGTCATACACAATACCTGTTAAGATCGTGTAGGTTCGTGTCGTGTATTCGTGTTCGTGTCTAAAATTGTCAGCCCTACCTAAAAGGGTAATTAATATTATCTGTTTAACCCGTGAGGTGCTCAATCAAATTTGTTGTCACCCACCCAAGTATGCTTAAATGTAAAGTTTTTCTCTCGTTAATAACCTATGTATATTCCAAAAACGCATTGGTGACATTTAAGGCCGGGCATTCATTATGACTGAGTGTCTCTTGTGCTTACGATATAAGATTTGGCTAAAGATGATACAAAGTCAATAATTTCTTATGTGTGTTTTATATAATCATGATTATCAGTACACATTTTGTAGGAACTGAAGCTTTGATTTTATACCTTCCGTGTATTTATTGTTTTGATTGTTTTCTTCTTTTCTTTGGAAATATTGCAGATACAAATTGCAAGTACATGAAGATATATAATTAACACATTCATTAAAAAAATTATATTTTGGACAAATAAATTGATTGAACACAAAAGAATTCAAGTACATGAAAATTCAAACCAAGATTAAAGCAGTCTGGAAGTCGCAAAAGAAAATAAACTTGTATTAGTTGCATAATGATCCACTCCAAGCTATAAGAATATTACTTTTTTAAAAAATAATGAGAAGCAATATACTAGAGTCAAAACATTATGAAAATGAAAAGAGAATCTAAAATCAAATACAAGTTTGGACCTCATCAATACAGGGGCCAGAAAATTGAACCCATTCAACCTGCAAATCATTAGAATGTTACAAAAACTAAGCATCAGGGTAAAAATAAAAAAGTTATATGTAATGGTGGAACCAAAGGAGCTCGGGTCAAAAGGGTCCTCGAGCAGCTGAAAATTGGCAAATTTTTACGTGTGAAAAAGCTGGTTTATTTAAGAAAAGCGTGACTTGGACCTCCAAATTGTCATACCATGTGATGAGTTTGTGATGTTTTTGAGACAAATATGAGTTTTATCAATGAGATGTTACTTCTTAAATGAAGATATAAACATTCACACTATATGTTGAAGATTTTTTGATTCTAATACTTCTATGGAGGTGAACAGAACTTACTTTACACTATTCGCTTTTTAATCCAATCTACCATTATTAAACTTAATTAGGATCAAGAAACAAGAGGATATTACTATAAGTCTATAACTGAATCAGCAGACAGTTAAACTGAGCTATGAGAAGCAGGTTGCAGTATACAAACATACCTTTGACTTTCAGAATGGATTACGCGAGTAACTCTAGATTGATGCTAAAACGTCCCGAATCTCTGTTACAGATGGAATATTTTCATTTGGGTAGACCTTTGCAGCCAGTTGAGCAAAGCTTTCATACTTGTCCAAAAATTCTGTCTGCATGTTTACTTCATCTGCTTAGTATCACTAAAATTCATACATCTTTTTGTACCAATTACCACATAAAACTGTTATTTTATAAGCATCCACTAGTCAGCCTATAGATGATTTTTTCCTGTGTAGGGTTTCATGTATTGGTTTAGGTATCCATAAATATATCAATTTCTCTTAAAATATCAAGAATACATTTGGATAGATTTTATGACAAAAGCGAGCCATTATGGATGTAAAATATGTTTTGAAACATACTTATTTGAGTAGCTAAGGCGGATTTTATTCGTAATCTCTAAATACCTTGCATTTATCCCAGAGTACTGGCAACAGTTCCTCAGAGGTCAAGTTCTTCATCAATTTCTTCTGCATTGCATTGATCTGTTTGTCAACCTGTGTACAAAAGTAGTCTCATTGACGTATCTCTAACACTAACGGGGTGCAATTTATTTTAAACTTTTAATGACTATCTCACCCCTGTTAAACTGGACTTTACCACCTTTCTAAGATCTGATTTTGACATTCCAACTTGGAATTGGATCTGTGATTATCAAAGAAATTAGCATCAGTTCAACATTGCCGAAACATGGTTATGCAAGTTTAAGTAGGAAGACAGAGAAATGAATATCCACACTGACCTCCTCTGGCGAATTAGTTAACATCAAATCCTCAAGTTTTCGAGCAAACTGGAAAAGACGCTCAAATTGCTGCAAATATTGAAAGAAAACAAAAGATAGTGCCTTCAGCATGCATCATTGACTAACAGAATGCAAAAATGTCAACATGAAGCATGATATATTGAAAGAAAACAAAAGATAGTGCCTTCAGCATACATCATTGACTAACAGAATGCAAAATTGTTGACAAGAAACATGATATGTTACGTGTCATAAAAGTGTAACTTACATAGTATATGATAACACTCATATGACGTGTGCAAGCTTGTTCATATGCTTCACTTGCTTGATGATAAAATTTAGCTAAAGTTGGCACATAATTGGCCAAGTCATATAAACTGCATTGAACTGCTTCTCATCAGCATCTAATGTAATTTAGGTCAAGAACACTGGTATATTGCACTAAAGTAATCAATTGGGTAAACAGTATCAATACCTATTCTGGAATGCTGCATAGTTTTCTAGAATAAAAATATTCGAGTGTTTTACATCGGCCTGGGCGATATTGTCCAGTGTCACAAACATAACCCCGATCTGTCAAATAACATCCACCATCAATTAAGCTTCAATGGCGATACACACAACATAAGGTAGAATACAATCAAACTTGTTTCATTCTATTTAACTGATTTATAGCAGGTAGTAGTTATCAGACTAGCAATTTACTAAGGTGCTCACAATTTTAATATATGCCTGATCAACCAAATCCCTAGACTGCCCCTGGATATACTGTTCCATGCGGGCAGCAAGCAATGCAAATCTACATAGAAATTGGAATTAGTGTAAAAATAATTGGTGTTAAGGCTAAACATACTCATGATTAACATGAAATTACAGCATCAAAAGGTAAAGAACAGGTTCACTATACCTAGGCACAAATGACATGACACCCGTTTGTTTAACATTTTTGTCATTCTTTTCTATCTGGTGACGAGCTTCGTCTACGAACTGCAATATATGTTACAAACTGATTGACGAATAATTAAACACACACCAACTTCAAATATGATTTTAAATTCTAAACTGATTAACATAATAGGCGTAATTTACACGGACAAACAATGTACTGATTCTATCTTCCATGGCATCAAGTAAGAGGCGCACATATCCATCTGTTGGTGCTTTCAGATTAGAAATATGTCGCTCTGTTATAGCATGCATTGATATGCACAGCAAAGGATCTATCTTGTGGGCCCACTCCACGATTGCAAAGAAATCCTCCTGAAAGTCAACAAGTGAAACTTAAACGTATTAAACACAAAAGAGCGGTACTGTCTCTTGTACAATGATAGTATTAACTATAAACATCTTGTGGTTACTTGTATCCCATCCAGTAAATCACAGAGTGACTCATTTAATGCCCCCAGGTCCACTGCACCTGCATGATTCCACAGCACAAACTGGTATGTAGTACATGAGCAGAAAAATATTCATGTAACATATTTTATTAATATTAGTATTATTATTGTTGTTATTAGCATTGTTGCTATTGTCATTGTTGTTATTACCATTATTATTACCCTTTTCAGTGTCGTTTTCATCCTCCTCCATCATGCCTTCATCATCATCATCATCATCAACATCATCATCATCACCGTCGTCATCATCATCACCACCACCATCATCATCATGAATACTTGGCGGATCAGGTGAAGCATTTTCAAAGCGCATATAAAAGGATAAAAATGAACTCTGCATTTTAAGAACTAGTAACGGTAAGGATACAAAACCTTTAATCTTTACCCAAATAGCATAAATTACACACACAGAGAGAGAGAGAGAGTTAAGGAGAGATGGAAACTTTTCACCACCTCATCCACAAGGAGCGGGATAAAAACTGCTAGCATTTTGGAATAAGCTTCAGAAATCATGGAAGTGTTTACATTTTGGTTGGGGGCACTGGAACCTTCAAACCATGCACTTTGAACTTTTGGTGCTTTAGTACCAGCCCGAAGCTCATTAGCAAACTCACGAGCCTAAAATTAGAACATAAAGAGAATTGTAAAACCAAAAAAAAGAAATTAATCTGAAGTTTAATATATATATGACATGTGCATTTAGATTTTTACTTATTCATCAAACTTGAATGCAAAGGAATTTTCGCAAGTGAATAAATCTTACCTCACGCCGTAAAAGCTGATTAAGGCAGTTACAATAGCTTTTTCTCAAAGGAGGCAAGCTACTTATATCAAGAATCTGAAAGTAAATCATATGTTGTTCATATTTATATACAAAAATCAATAGGTATACTGGTACAGTAAACACAGTTTATTATTGATTATTGAAGCTTCAATGTAATTAACCTGTAGGTAATGCAGGAGACGAGCGTAAATCCTGCACTTGTTGTGAAGATCAACATGACTAGGCATCTTTAGTTGCCCACGCTGCCCAATGTCAGATGTCCATAAGATTTCTGGATGCAATCACAAAGTCTTTAAGTGCCAAAATTTGAAAAAAGCACCCTAAGAAACAAACCTGAGAGAAGTTTCTTTTATCACTCATCAGAGAATCCACCAACTTAACGAAATAGTCTCTCAAAAACTCACAGACTCTTCGTACAAAGGTCAGTTTTATTATGTCAAGTTCTGCCCTCTTTTCCTTGACCTGTGACAGAAATGCGTAGAACATTACCATTTTCCACATAAGAAGGAACATTATTAACACAAAAGTTATAGAACAGCAAAAAACACACAGCTCTAGTTTTTGCATAGCTGGGATTCAATGCATCAAAACCTCGCAAAGCACTTCTAAGCCATTCACATGCATCAATATATTTACGCAGGGAGGATTCGTCAAAGGATCCTCCAGCTAGACAATCTGAAACCTGTAATGAATACAGTACGAATCATGATCACATGTATGATCGACAGATCGAATAAGCTTACAGGGGGTGAAAATAATATACCTCTGAAGGGATATGAAGTTTTTCAAGAAGCATATCCAGTTCCACAACTAAAGCTTTGTAATTTAAAGACTGCAATTCCAGCTTGTTGTTGCGTGTTTCTATCTGTGTCCAAAATTGATATTTGTCAGATCTAACAGTATAAACCATAGCTAGCAACAACTGTAACTACAGATATTTGATTTTTTTCACAAAGAGTTGATTGTTAGTAAACAACCAAAAAAAGAAAAGGGAGCAGGCAAGAGCCTGAAACAAAGGCAAATCATTTTCTTTTCTACACTGAAATCAAAATTAGAAAGGTATAACAGTAATATTATTAAATTGTAGCATGATGTCCAGGTATCCATACCGCCTCAATGTCCTCTCGCATGTGTCTGAGCTTCACATTAAAAAGTGCCAACCATTCATCCATATCTTCAACACAAATTGTGGCCGACTCAAGCCCCAGCAACACCTGCAGAAGCATAAAGCATAAAACATGGAGTATGCTTCACCAAATTTTCAACTAGAAACTCAAAAACTAAACATATGGCTTTGATAAGAAGGATAGCTTATTATACAGTTCTTTACTAAGTGGAATTTATGTTATATGGTGATGGTGCTACATCAAACATAATGAGTTAAATAGCTTTAGAGTCCATAAAAGGGGCAATCTTACAAGAAAGGCCAATCGGATAGAAAAACGGACTAATGAGATTCACAGAATTCTGGTTAGAAGCCTAACCGTTTCAAATTTATTCATCTTGCCCTATAGTATGAGTAATTTACCTCATGTACCAAATGTTCACTTTCCAAAATTGCATGCACATTTGCTGCTTCTAAAGCATGAAGTTCCCGTTTTAACTTTTCAGAAAAGACTTCTGCTTCTCCAATGCCCATCACATAACTGTGCACAGTGCCATCACCACAAACATTTTAAGCATATACTATGACGTCATAATCAAAAGGTTTGACAAAACTTTTTTACGTTAAAGTTTTTAAAGAGATTTCTTATTTACAGAAAGAAACTTACCTTCTTATGTAGCATTATTAAGTATCCGGGTACATATAATATGTTACACACACACACACATATCAATGTGTGTACACCAGCTATATTAAGATCCAGAGGCAGGTCGCATGACAATTACGTTGGAATTAATCTTTGTTAATTCACATAAAAAAGTCAAAGTCAGATTCTATATGGGTGGAGTTTCAGTTTTATTAAGAGTCTTTTTATTTTTTATTTAATTAGTATGTTTATCTAGTTATTTAGTTTGATGTTTATATATCAAATTGTTTTAATTCCTAGAAGGTAGGAGTATGAGTCATAGTAGGATTTGTTTTGTTTAGTATAAATAGGGCTGTTTGGTTGATGTTTAAGGTGTCAAATATTTAGTTTTCTTTGATAAAAATGTCGATCAATGTTTGTAATCAAAGAGTTTTTGTTTTTCATCCTTTTCAACCTGCGTTTTGCTATGTTTTTGTTCGTTTGGAGATCGCTGGGCCTTCAAATTATCATAGGTTGTTAGATAAACAAGTAAACTTTTGGTATAAGCAAAATGATATATACGTACGTGCCTAGAAGAGCTTCCATGTCCTCTTCTTCTGCTTGTGACACAAGTTCATTTTGAACTGTAACTCCGGTGTCACTTTCTGAAAACACATCTACCCCAGCTCCATCTCCATAATTTTGTTGCTTAGAAACTGTTGATGTATGTTCCTACAAAAGTAAAGGCACAGTGTTGCAAAACAGATGTTATAAACAAAAGACACAGTTAGAATAAAGTACTCAACAGGTGGTGATCTCTGAAGATCGATCAAACTAGACTTAATGCTATCAAATGCCAGGGTTTCCAACCTCTTCTTTCTCAATGAAAGGCCTGAATACTTAAATGACATAAATGTTAGTAAAGTGCATGTGTACCTTAGCCCAAAGAGCTAACTCCACAATATCAATACCAACAACTTTTGGAAGATGACCCATTGCATCTTTGCAGATATGAAGAATGCAGACCAATAAATGATTTCTAGAAATATTAACATGTAAGACAATTATAGGCTAACATGCTAATAATATTAAATGTTAAAGTAAATGCAGTTGGGATAAATTACCTATCGTCAAGATTGCGCATGGTCCACTGAATAGGAACAACTCTCTGGTTTCTAAGATTATCAAAACCCTATTGGCAGATTAGTTCATGAAGTCGGTTATAGAACAATCTCTCTAATACAATGGAAAACTAAGCTTCTTAAAGATATGATAAATGGAAAGAAGCCTAGAATATGGGAACAAATCATTACCAGCATGAATGTGCATCCACTGGGGTCATTAGTTAATACCTCCACTTTCCCAAGACGCTTCAACTTGTATATCTTTGCTTGCTACACATGTGTGGGTTTGCAGAAATAATTTAAATAATTAATGGCTGTTAATCAAAAAAGCAATAAACATATACAAGATGATTGTACATTTGTATTTAAAAGGAAGAACCTCAAAAAAAGTTCTGTATATACCTCAAGAACATTACCATTCGCATACTTAAATACACGGAGAAATGCCTTGGTTTTTCCACCTTTATCTTTTGCTGCATGAAGCACAAATAGTCAAAACCAACGTTACAAAGAATATACACAGTTAAAAGGTCATATGATTATTTTGGAACCAAATTCATTAAATTGAAATTCTGGAAATTTGTTAGTTAATCTTCTTTGACATTAAGAGGGAAGTCAGAAGCTACTGAAGCAAGCAGCTCACAGAGCCACTGAGCCAAAGACGTAGATTTATGTCAATAAGAGATAATTAAGAAACATATATTCTGTCTCTAATGGCTTAAATTACATATATCTCAAACTAAGTTCTAGCTAAAAAGTACAAGAAAAGAGCCATCATGGGAGACTCTATTCAACCAATTGTGCTTGGTATTTACCATTGAAACAATGCTAGAGGAGCTTCCATGTATCATAAACACACACACACACACACAAATAAAAACACATCAGATTTGGATAGGTAGCATGACAGAAAAAGGCCAAAAATAAGCAACCAGTGACTAAACAATACTGTTAATCTTTGTAAAATCATAGCTCATGCACTTTTCCCCAAAAAGGTTCGTTAATCATGTAATCCGGTTCGAAGTTCTAAATAGACCATCAAGGACCAATAAGATTTCACAACTTCTACGTCTATGTTATCAATGCATCTTCATCAACTCCTCACCTATTTTAATGCATAAAATATTCAAGTACAGCATGTCACTGTCACAGGTGAAATTTTCAAATTTCAACTAACAACTCCAACCAAGTTCTGAATTTATCACTTGTGGCTACACACTCAATACAGTAGTATAACTACGAACGGGTTAATTCAATTAACATTCTATAATTTGAATAAAATACGATAAATATAAAGAGATGAAGTACTTACTGGATACCGCAAGAACCCTAGGTTTCGCCATCTGCGCCCCTTTGCCAAATTTCCCTTTACCCCACGCACCCTTGCTTTTCGCAACACGAATCGCCATCACAACTTTCTGTTTCGTATCTTCAATTGCCGATTCGCAGGCTCGCCGGAGCTCCTTATCATCGGCGCTAGATTTCGCCATTTCTTCGTTGCTTCCTCTCTGTAAACCATAAAATTTGTGCAAAATCTCTCGATCTCTCAATGAAGATTGAGTTCGTATGAATAATCACTGATATAGATGTAGATCCATCAACAATCGTGTTCAATCGTCTTCCTCACGTCACTAGAATGAATAATGCTTACGACAGATGTACGGATGCAAGGTGCTCATCATGACATCATCAACTGTTTGTGACTCCATGCACGTATCGCTTGATGGGTTTAGTTTGAGTGAATTGCAGAAATAATCCTTCAACTAGTGTCAATCTTCATTTCTGGTCCTTCACTGATATAATATTTCTTAAATGTGGTGACATTTTATAGATGTTTAAGAAGCTTGGTACCACCAAAATAATATTACGACAAAGTCCCCTAAATGAAGCTATCTCATGAAGAGAATGCGACTTACATCTTAATTGCGAAATCGTTGATTTGGTGTGGAAATTAGTTTATAGCCGATGCAAATGTAAAATCCCCGCTCGCATGTTTGAAACAACCAACAAAAGAGTTTGAATAGCCTCATGTACGCAATATTTTTAACAACGTTATGGTACATTTGGAAGGCACGATCAAATAGACAACAAAAATAAGAAAGGTCATTTGGAGATTCTTGGTAATATAAAATCGTTATTCTTTATATGGATGAAAAATAGGTGGAAGATTAATTGGTAATCTGAATTGGGATTCTTGATGTAGATTTTCAATGTAATTGTTTCATGTTATTAATTGTGCTTTATATCTAGCTTTTGCTAGATTTTTTTAATATAATTTTTATGACTGAGAGAATTGGTGTTGCAAGGAAAAATTATTTTGGACTACTGTAGTACTAATGAGCAGCTTGCTGATGTGTTAATAAAGTCACTTGTTAAGAAGAAATTTGAATGATTCAGACATGAGCTAAGAGTAAAGGAGTTTGAATCAAGGGAGGGTGATGAAAAATGATTCAACTCTATGTTGGTGGTATGGTTGCAGCATGCATGCACGTGAAGTTTGATTTCTTCTCATAACGTTTAGTTTTTTGAATAATGAGTAACAACTAGTTTGTTAGCTTTATCGAGTTTATAGGATAGTTCCATATTTCATTCACCGGTTTGAGTATTTATATTCCATGTAACCAATGTGTAATGCATGCAATCTAAATTCACTAAATAATACGAAAACCTTTTGTGTCCTTCTCTTGTGTCACTTTCAATCTACTATTACTCTTTTACCAACAGCTTTGGTAACAGAGCCAACCCCTCTCTCCCTTCCTTAATCCTCAATCTTTGCTATTACTCTCCTTCCATGGCCGACACTTCAATGAATATTGCTGGAAACTCTCCTCTTATACCAGTATTCAAAGGCGAAGGATATGAACACTAGAACCTAAGTATGAAGACAATCCTGAGATCAAAAGAACTCTAGGAGGTTGTGTAGTTAGGCATAACCACTATCGGCAATGGCGCTAACAACAATAGGGAGGCAAAGAAAAAGGTATCCATGACAGCTTATTTTCTCAAATTGCCTCTGCTGAGTCCGCAAAAAAGCTTGGGATACCCTTCGGGTGGAATTCCAAGGGGACTCTCAAGTTCAGTCCGTTAAACTCCAAGGACTCCATAGAGCATTCAAGAACTTAAATATGAAAGATGATGAAACTGTGGGAAATTATTTCTCAGGGTCATGGACAATGCTGGACAACAACGGTCGTATGGTGAAGAATTGCCTGATCAGAAGGTGGTCGAAAAGGTACTTAGGAGCCTGACTCCTAAGTTTGATTATGTCATTCCATCTATTAAGGTGGTATTTGACTTATTTGAAATCACACCTGTAAAACTCATGGGATTGCTTCAATCCCAGGAGGAAAGAATTAATAGTCGTGCCTCCCTTGAGAAAGAAAGAAAGTCCATCGAAATATTGGATGAACAAGCACTGCAAGTGTTTGATGACCAAAGAGGCCTGAGAGGAAGGGGACGTGGCAGATCTACGAGCAGAGGAAGAGGTTCTAGACGAGGAAGAGGGAGACTTGATCACAGCAAGATCCCTTAATGTCATTATTGTAAGAAGTTCGGGCATCTCAAGCGTGACTGCTGGTACAATGATGAAAACCAAGTCAACATTGTTGAGGATGAAGCCAATGATGATGTTGCTAAAGCTGACGAACATCATTTGTTAATTCTTGCTGCTCTCATACAGGAACATGACATTTATGATTTCATATTGATGGCAAACACCCCCTTAATGGTACTCCCTCTTATTTATGGTTTCTAGATTCTTGTTATTCTAACCACATGACAAGTGATAAAAAGAGTTTTACCAAACTTGATGAGTCATTCAAACTTGGAGTTCGATTGGGTGATAAGAAGAATCTAAATGTTGAAGGGATAGGAACTGTGAAGATCCTAACTGGTGGCAACACATTTAAGTTGTTGGAGCATGTCTATTATGCTCCAAAACTCAAATACAAATTATTGAGTGTTGGCCAACTAATGAGGAAAAGGTATTCTCTTATGTCCGATGATGAAAAATGCTTAATTAAAAACAAGGCAACCGGAAGGGTTCTCTTAGAAGTCTCTATGGCCCGAAACAATATGTTTGTTTTCGATGCTACAAGTCTTCTCACTACTACCCATACTTCTCAACTCAATGATGATGAGTCCATGCAGTGGCATTGAAAATATGGTCATCTCTATGCAGAGGGTCTAAAACTACTACATGACAAGAAGATGGTGATTGGTCTACCTAAAATTTGCTGCCCCATTACATGTGAAGCATGCATAAAGGGAAAGCTTACTCGAACCAGCTTTCCTTTCTCCTCTTGGCGTGCCAAATCCAAACTCGAGTTAATTCACTCAGATCTGTGTGGGCCAATGCACGTACCTAGTTTAGGTAAAATTCTGTACTATATTTTATTCATTGATGATTTGACCTATATGTGTTGGGTGTATTTATTAACAAACAAGCATGAAGCTTTCTCAAAATTTAAGAACTTCAAGGCTTTAGTTGAAAAAGAATGTGGTAGGACCATCAAAGTCTTGAGAACTGATCGAGGTGGGGAGTTTTGTTCAAAGGAGTTCGATAATTATTGTGATCAGGTTTGCATCAAACGCGAGCTTACTCCTCCATACACTCCACAACACAATGGAATGGTTGAGCGAAAAAATCATACAATTATGAACCTGGTGAGAAACATGTTACAAGACAAGGAGCTGCCAAATTATTTATGGGCAGAAGCTGTTGCCACCGTTGTGTATACTATAAACCGTTCTCCCACAAAGGTTATTCAACATATGACTCCTATTGAGGCTTGGATAGGCAACAAACCAATAGTACATCATTTAAAAGTACTTGGGTGTGTTGCATATGCCTTGGTCCCCTCTAAATTGCATAGGAAATTAGATACTAAATCTGAGAAGAATATCTTTATAGGATATTCATCTCAGAGTAGAGGGTATAGATTACTCAATCCTGAAACAAGAAAGTTCACAGTCAACAGGGATGTAACCTTCCTTGAAGATGCCAAGTGGGAATGGAAAAATAATAACCCTTCTACCTTTATTTTTTATAGCTACCATGACCTATTTCTATGTGATGTTACATCATGTGAGTCTGACAACAACCACCCCACTAGTACAAGTGATACCATTTTTTTAACATCACCAACCACAAACACTTCACCCAATCCACTTGAGTCACTGTCAACTGACACCTCAACTTTACCATCAACTTTACCGACTACCAATATACACTCTACTCCTCAACAACCTACTCCTGACCATACCACTAATCTCACCAACCCGGTCCAAAACCATCAAATTTTCCATTCCAGCAGGAGTCTTCTAAGCGAGTCCGCAAAACTCCAGCTTGGCTTAAAGACTATTATTTTGGAGAAGGGTTGGCTGATGAGAAAGATGTTACTAACTACTAGTTTGCACTCACTACATCAGATCCTATTTCATATCTACAGACTGCTGAACACAAAGAATGGTAAGAAGCCATGATCACTGAGCTTACAGCTATTGTGAAGAATAATACTTGGCAACTAGTCTCTCCACCTGCTGAGAAAAATATTGTTGGTTTGAAATGGCTATACAAGACTAAAGTTGGTCCAAATGGAGAGATCCTAAAGCATAAAGCAAGGTTAGTTGCTATGGGATATTCCCAAATGCCAGGCATAGATTTTCAAGAAATGTTTGCCCCGGTGGCCAGATTCGAAACTATTCGAGTAATTATTGCAGTTGGGGTGGATGATTTATCAATTGGATGTTAAGTTAGCATTCCCAAATGGTGACTTAACTAAAGATATATATGTTGAGAAACATGAAGGTTTTGTTGTACAAGGCAAGTCTCATATGGTATACAAGTTGCACAAAGCTTTGCATGGACTTAAACAGTCTTCCAGAGCTTGGTATGCAAAAATTGATGGTTACTTTGTTAAGCATGGCTATGCTAGAAGTATCAACGAGCCTACTTTGTATGTTAAAAGGAAGACTTTGAGTGATGCTATCTATGTATGTCTATATGTAGATGACATCATTTATACATCCTCATGTATGGATATGGTGATTGAATTCAAGAATGGTATGATGAAAGAATTCGAAATGACAGATATGGAAGAGCTCAACTATTTTCTGGGATTAGAAGTGAAGCGGACTACTTATGGTATTTTTTTATCCCAAGAAAAATACGCCAAGACTCTTTTGGATCGATGTGGAATGATGGGATGCAAGAAAGAGTGTACTCCAATGCATATTAACGAGAAGCTTCAACTTAATAATGAAGTTGACCTTGTTGATAAAGGAATGTTTAGAAGTATTGTTGGCGGTCTAATTTACTTGACTCACTCTTAGCCTGATTTATCGTATGCTGTGAGTTTAGTGTCCCGGTTTATGCAATGTCCATCTAAGGTTCATCTTGGGGCTGCTAAAAGAATTCTGAGGTATGTAGGTAACACTAAAAGGCTTGGTATATGGTACAAAAGAGGATAAGTTATTAAACTTCAAGGTTTTAGTGATAGCAATTGGGCTAGCAACATGGATGATAGAAAGAGTATTTCTGCTTATCTGTTTATTCTTGGAAGTGGTGCTGTAGCCTGGAAGTCTAAGAAGCAACAAACTGTTGCTCTGTTTAGTACCGAAGCTGAGTATATCTTAGCTGCAAGTGCTACATGTGAAGCAGATTGGTTGCGAAGAATCCTTGAAGATCTCAGGTTTGTGCAAAGTAAGCCGACTATCATAAAGTGTGATAATAAATCTACTATTCATCTGTCAAAGAATCCTGTTTTGCATAGTCGTTCGAAGCATATAGAACTAAAGTATCATTACTTGAGAGAAATGGTGTTGCAAGGAAAAATTAATTTTGGACTACTGTAGTACTAATGAGCAGCTTGCCGAAGTGTTAACAAAGTCACTTGCTAGGGAGAAATTTGAATGGTTCAGACAGGAGCTAAAAGTAAAGGAGTTTGAATCAAGGGAGGGTGATGAAAAATGATTCAACTCCATGTTTGTGGTATGGTTACAGCATGCATGCACGTGAAGTTTGACTTCTTCTCATAACGTTTAGTTTTTTGAATAATGAGTAATAGCCAGTTTGTTAACTTTACCGAGTCTATAGGATAGTTCCGTATTTCATTCATCAGTTTGAGTATTTATATTCCATGTAACCAATATGTAATGCTTGTAATCTGAATTCACTAAATAATAGGAAAACCTTTTGTGTTCTTCTCTTGTGTCATTTTCAATCTACTATTACTCTTTTACCAAGACTTTTTGCTAGAGTTTTTTAATATAATTTTTATGATTGGCTGTTAAAGAAAAATACTTAATTAAATACATAATTTACACATAAATAAGGTTAACGGAATGATTCAAAAGTATGGTCCTTGCTACACCCTCTTCGCACAGCCTACATATCTACCAAGTGCAATGCATGTTCATCTTTTTCTCTTAAAAAACTAGCATAAAACACACGTACATAATAGTTAATTAATATATAAAACATAATGATAAAATAACAATTGATTTATTTAATACGTTAAAAACAATAATAAAATAACATAAAATAATATAAAACATAAAATACAAATAAAACACAGTGATATATATGATATTGTGTTTTATAGAACACATTTGTGTTTTTTTAAATGATTTATTCAGGTTAATATATTGGTAAAATAATTTCATTGTTTACTTTTAATATACAAATATAATAATAAAATAAAAATATATTTGTACAATACATTAAAACAATAACAAAAATAACATGAAAAATATTAGGTATAATAACCCGATGTTGATATTATACTTGATGTATTTAACATAAAGATTTGAATATTTCATTCTTTATATACAATATAAAAACAGATGTTAAACCCAAATTCATTTTTAACCTTTTCAAAATTAAATATGATTTTTTTAATATAACCCTGTTCAAACATATATTGATATAAATTTTGTATCAAATGGATTAACATAACCTTGTCTATTATTATTTATAAATTTAAAACTTTATACAAATAAATTCAATGATCGATTCATAATTTAATATCTTTTATTTATAGGAGTGTGAATTTCTAATATGACATAAACCTAACATGAAATTTGTGAATTAGTATAAATGAGTTTGGGTTAAACCTATTTACCCGTTTAGCTAAACAGGTTGGGTTCATGTTCAACCCAATATGTTCGCCGGTTGGCCCGTCTAACCCTTTTTTTAATTATTTAAAGTTTTTTGTATCTTTTGCGTCTTAAATTAAAAATTATTTTGTGTTCTTTCGAAATTTATAACTTAAAATAGATATGTGACAAGATTTCATAACTAAAATTTAATTGTGTATTTTAAATAGCATTTTTTTGTAAAATAGTGATTTTAGAGTATTAATACTAAAAAATAATCGGGTCAATCAGGTTGTGTTCGTGTCAACCCGTAAATTTTTCTGTTGTGTTTGGATGGACATTTCTGACATAATTTTCAGGTATGGTTTCTTTTTGAGTTCGTCTCGGGTTGGACCCGAAAACATGACTCGTTTTTATTAATAGAGATTAATTCAAGATTGGTAATTGTTATTCTCATAGATATATACTAGTGAAATCCCCAAAACACCCCCACTCTATTGTTCGTGCAGTTTCTTTATTAACATAATACAAAAATATATTTGTTAATTAAGTTATTTTAAGGAAATTTTAGTCTAATAGGAAATCTTAGAAACTAAAATAAAAGTCTAGAAATGATATGCAAATCTAGAAACTAAAATAAAAGATTTGAATAGTATTTACGAAAACGTAAAGCAAAGTGGACCACTATATAAGCAAACTGTCACGAACCTAACTGCAACCCCCCAGTCTCCCACCATCTCTCTACACATATACACATTCTCTACGTGCTTCATTGCTACAATCACCATCATCATCATCATCTTCTTCTTCTTCTTCTTCAATGGAGATTATTATGCGATTCAGCTTCATTCTTCTTCTTCCATCTATCCTTCTTACAGGTGATTAACAGTTTAACATCTCCATAAACACATTCTTTAATTACTCTGTTTCAGTTCCCAATGTTTAATCATTATACATTATAATTCATAACGTAAAGCAACTGTTTGTTCGATCATTGATTGTTACATTGATCGATTCAGCTTTCAATTGCTGCTAGTTTAAGCTTTCTGATCCTTAATCATACTGCTATCGCTTTAGTTTCAGAAATTATTCAAAACTGATTGTTTCGATTCAGATAGCTTTTGTAGCGTAATTAGGGCTTTTAGGTTCATTGCAGTTACATTAATCACCTTCTTCTCCAATGGAGATTAGTATGCCAACCAGGTGATTAAGATCTATATAAACTTGCTTTAATTACTCTGTTTCAGTTTCTGCTGTTTAATCATTGTACATTATAACGTTATTCAACTGTTTGTTCGATCATTAGTAATAACATTGATCGATTCAACGTCCAATTTCTGCAACTTTAAGCTTTCCAATCCTTAATCATACTGCTATCGGTTTAATTTCAGTAATATTTCAGAACTGATTGTTTCGATTCAGATAGTTCTCGCAACGTAATTAGG
This sequence comes from Flaveria bidentis, assembly GCA_018326385.1. Classification (NCBI taxonomy): domain Eukaryota; kingdom Viridiplantae; phylum Streptophyta; class Magnoliopsida; order Asterales; family Asteraceae; genus Flaveria; species Flaveria bidentis. The sequence continues at coordinate 21,972 of BJCM01070373.1, forward strand.
GCTTTTAGGTTCATTGCAGTAATTCGATTCATAGATTCGTTAATCATGTATGTTATCAATGATTTTGCTCGCTTTTTTTATAGTTTTGAATCGGTTGAATCGACGTTAATCATGTATGTTATCAACAAATTTGTATTACTCGATTTTATATGATTTGTGATTTACAGGAGATGAGGTTTCAGCTACAATATTCACGTTACAAAACAGTTGTACCTACACCGTCTGGCCGGGGACACTCACCGGCAACAACGGCACCGTCATAGGCGACGGCGGTTTCTCCCTACCCCCCGGCGGTTCCGTACAGTTTCCGGCGACTCCAGGCTGGTCCGGCCGGTTCTGGGCGCGAACCGGCTGCATATTCGACGAATCCGGCAACGGAAACTGCGTCACCGGCGACTGCGGCAGCGCTCTCAAGTGCTCCGGAGGTGGCACTCCGCCGGTCTCCCTAGCGGAGTTCACCGTCGCCGGCGCCGGCGGGAACGGCGATAAGGACTTCTACGACGTCAGTCTAGTGGACGGATACAACGTCGGAATCGGAATAAAACCTACCGGTGGCGCCGGTGACTGCCAGTACGCAGGGTGTATTGCGGATCTGAACGTCAACTGTCCGCCGGAGCTGCGGGTTGTCGCCGGCGACGGAGCGGTGGTGGCGTGTAGAAGCGCGTGTGATGCTTTCAACTCGCCGGAGTTCTGCTGCACCGGCGATCATGCAACTCCGGCGACGTGTGCTCCGACGGAGTTTTCGGTGATGTTTAAAGCAGCGTGCCCTAGTGCTTACAGCTATGCGTATGATGATGCTTCGAGTACGTTCACTTGTTCCGGGTCGGACTACTTGATTACGTTTTGTCCAACAAGTGGGTTTTGAGGTGGTTTAAATGTTTAATTAGGGCTAATTGATTTTTTTAAAGGTATTGAGATTGATGATGAGACATGAGTCAGAGTTAGATTTGAGATTGTGTTTTTTGTGTTAGATGAATCTATTTTTTTCGAAAACAAGGTTCAGATGGATCATGGATGCCTTCAGAGTTCTGATTAGTTTGATTAATAATTTAATTAGTTAATGTACTTGAGTTGATTAATCAATCATTAGTTTTGTCTTGAATCAAATGATATCATTAGAATCTCTGGAACAATGTATGTTCTAACGGGTGATCTGATGATAAAATCATAAAATGATGTACTTTCAATAAAAAAAAGTATGTTTTTAATTATTGTAGAATACAAGTCAGGTTGATGTGTGTTTGTTGTCCAAAATATAAAAACAGTAGATGCATTTAAAAAGTGATTATTGAAACTCATCTGCTAAAATCAAAACAAGTAAGCTGATTCAAGATTCATGCGATTCAATTCATGTTTATTGTGACACTTAACTGACGTTAAAACCAAAACAAGTAAAATATTTTTAAAGTTTTTATTTTTCACTTTTAGTTTCATTGGATAACCTATTTTTGAAAAAAAAAATGTTCTTAAGAAAAACGTAAGTAAAACGTTATAACTTTTGTATTAATTCACTGCCCGTAAAACATTAAATTGTTTTTAATTTAATATTTTGTCTTCTACTCTTAATTTAGTCTTACGTCTTTTTGCTAATATATTAAATTGTAGTTTTTAAATAGTTTTAAAATCAACTTTTTTTAAAATATTTTAAGTAACTTATATTTTTTAAATGATCTTAATAATAATGAAATGATATTCTAAAGTGTTAAAAATTGTTTTTATGTAGTTAATTTATTAATTATTACATTATATTTATGAGAAAACTTTGTATCAAGTAATATTTTTAATTTTAAATTAAAAACAAAATCAAACTTTATATAAAATTCTATTTACACGGGAACTTTTAACAAAATCAACAATCCAGAAATAAATTAATAAATCTATCTATTATAATAAAAAAAGGTTTTAATATGTCACTCGACACAATTCTAGACCATCTAATTTTAATTTTCACGTTTCTCTGTCTTATTAAATAATTACCTTAAATACTTATAATATTATTTAATTTCTTTGAGATTAAAAATTGTTTTTCAATAAATTAAAAAAGAGATGCTTCTATAGATGTAACTTCTAAATAAATAAAATTTTAAAAATAAGAAAATTTTCTAAAACAACAAACATGTTTAAAAATATGAAGTATTTTAAAATGATTTTTAAATAATTTTTTATAAAACAAAATAACTAAAATTAGGAGTTATAATAAGAAAATTTTTGATATTGATATTTTTTTAAAATGGTTTGTTTTTGCAATAAAATGTTTATTAAAAATGAAATTACGGTTTAATAACAAAGTTTAAAATAGTGATATCATTGTTTTATTACTTATATTATTACTCATATGCAATTTCAATCATATAGTTTTATAATTATT
>BJCM01070375.1:0-25653 GCA_018326385.1 Flaveria bidentis
TTCATCTTTGTGCTAAAGTATATCTTGAGGATGTGATCTCATGATCGATTCAGTTCTCGTTTAAAAAAACAAATAAAAAAATTGATATATAAAATTAAAATTAAAATTATAATAAATTTTCATTTCAAATTTTTTTTAGTCTTCCATATTATTCTATTACAATTTTATCATTTTTCATGCATTTCACAGAAATTGCGCACAAACGAACACGGTTCGCTTGTTTTTCACACACAGATAAACACGGGATTATTTTGTTAAAATGAGATGATCTAATTAGAAATGTTGAGATTATGTTTGAGAATGTGTTTCATATTTTTTCTTTAAGTGATAGCCGATCATCAGTTGAGTAGTGTACTTGATCAGAAAACCTGTTCTTGAAGTTTGCAGAAGATACCAAGCTAGGAATCCTCCTCCTACATCTTCTAAAGCACTCAAGATTAGATATTTAGGAAAGTTGTTCCAATATCCTTGCAAAGCTTGCACTCGAAAAGGGGGAGCATATAAATAGGGGGAATTTATGAGATGAATAATTTTTCTCATCAGATTTAGAAAGTTTCAATTTGAATATCTTTCTACTGTTGACATTTCCCCACATAAGTGGTGACTGATTTCTTAATTCCAGGCCACCAGGAAAGTGTCTTTAAGTCTTGATACATTTTGTCACTTCCTAGGTGAATCAAATATTTAGATTTGTGGGCTTCATCTAAGACTATCTCTCTAATTCCTCCACTCTTTGGTACCCACGTCCTTCCTTCATACTTGTATAACCATCGTAGCTCACTTCTAAACGCTTTTCCTTTCCTGTTAACATCACCTAAGCCAGTTTATCCTCCTTCAAGGCTTCCTTCTATGCTTCTTTTAATCTAGCATTAAGGCTTATATACACGCTCATCCTTAAGGCATGGACGCGAAGGGGTTTTTCCCTTTTCTTTATACTTAGGGATCCGCCACTACATTTGTCTTACCGGGATGGTAGTGGATGTCACATTCATAATTTCTTAACAATTATACCCATCTTCTCTACGCATGTTCAACATCTTTTGATAAAAAAAGTGTTGTAGGCTTTTCTGGTCGGTATAGATAACACACTTAGTGCCATAAAGGTAGTGTCTCCATATTTTGAGTGAAAACACCATGACACCTAATTCCAAATCATGAGTCATGTAATTTCTTTCATGCTCATTTAGCAATCTAGATGCATAAGCAATCAATTTGTCTCGCTGCATTAACACACTTCCTAGTCCCTGACGCGAGGCGTCATAATAGACTACGAAATCCTCAACTCCTTCATGTAGGTCAAGGATAGGTGTGCTGCATAGTTTCTCCTTGAGCACTTCAAATGCTATATTCTATTCCTTTCCCCATAAAAAGGCTATATTATTCTTAGTCATGGTCGGTTAGCGGTTGTATAATTTGCGAGAAGCACCTCCTGTAGTAACCAGCCAAACCAAGGAATTGTCTTATCTCGATAGGAGTTTAAGGGATTTTCCAATTCTTGATGGCCTTTATTTTTGATGGATCTACTTGAATCCCATCTTTATTTACAACATGCCTTAGAAACTAGATTTCGCGTATCCAATACTCGCATTTGGAGAACTGTGCATATAATTGTTCATTCTTGATTAACTCAAGAATCAGTGTAACATGCTTCTCATGTTCTTCCTTGCTACGAGAGTAGATCAAAATATCATCATGAAACACAATCACAAACTTATCTAGATATGGGTGGTATAACCGGTTCATGAGGTCCATAAATGCCGTTGGTGCGTTAGTCAGTCCAAAGGGTATGACCAAGTACTCGTAGTGTCTATATATAGTTTTAAAAGTTGTATTGGGTATGTCTTCTTCCCTTATCTTCAGTTGATGGTATCCTGATGTTAAATCTATCATGGAAAAATAATTGGCTCCTTGTAGTTAATCGAATAAGTCATTGATTTTCGGAAGAGGTTAACGGTTCCTTATTGTAAGCTTGTTCAAATCCCGATAATCAATGCACATTCGTAGGGTACCATCCTTCTTTTTAACAAATAGTAACGGAGCACCCCACGAAGAAACACTTGGTCGTATAAATACCTTGTCAAGGAATTCTTGGATTTGTAGCATTAGCTCCTTCATATGGGTGGAGCGAGTCGGTAAGGTGATTTGGCAACTAACGCGACACCAGGCAATAGATCTATTTGGAACTCAACCTATCGGGTTGGAGGGAATCCCGACAGATCTTTGGGGAATACATCCGGGTACTTAGACGCCATAGATTCAATTTTCTTTTCTTCTCTCATTTTCATCACGTAGAATATGAATGCTATGCGTCCTTTCTTAAGACTCTTGTTAGCCTTTAGGTGGGATATCGTGGGATATAGTGTGTTGCTTCTTTTACTATGAACAACTAGCGCTATTCCGTCGACTAATGGTATCGTAAGCAAACGTTCATCACACACGACTTCAACCATATTTTTATCCAACCAATCCATTCCAACAACCATATCAAAACCTCCTAACATTATAGATATTTAATCTATCTTAAAAGAATAACACTCTAGAACCATTTTGCAATCTTTGATGATTTCATTAGTTTCTATTTCTATACCGTCTACAAATTCTATGGTATATGCATTGGTTAAAGTGCAAGCTTTCAAATCAATAAAAGGCCTAAAGGTAGTAGAAACAAAGCTACCAGTTACTCCATTATCAAAAAGAACGGTAGGAGGATGGTGTTTTATGAGAAACGTATCGTTAACCACATCGAGTTCCTTACGAGCACCATTTGGGTCCGTCACGAATGCTCTTCCCTTAGGTTTGTTAGGTCTGCATCCTTATCCCCTTATATCTTAAGACACTTGTTCATCATGTGTCCTGGATCTCCATACTCATAGCATTGCTTACCCAGCTCTTATGTACAATCCTTAATCAAATTCCAAGTTTGTTTAACCTAAAATAGGGCATCGGGTTGCACTCCCCTTGGTGATGTAGCTTGTACTTGTTGCAAAAGGGGCTTGTACCTATGTATAGCTTTCGAGCCCTTCCACCATGATCATCACACCTTGCTCCTTCACCAGTTCGTTTGCTTGAACTACCACTGTTGCCAATCGTCTTCTTAACATCAAACCATTTCCTTTTCTCACCCATTTCTTTCTTTTCGTCCTTCATCTTCTTATGTTTAGTCCATCTAGCTCTAACCAGATCATCAGTCAAGCTACTAGTAAAATTAACTACAACTTGTAAAGTTATAGGCCTGTAAAACTGGACCATGCCTCTAACCCTAAGATGTAATCCCTAGATGGAACATGCAACAGTTTTAGCTTCCCACATTACTAGATGTGACACCAGTCAATACAAAGCTAGGAAACAGTTGATGTACTTCTTATAGTTTTGGCCTTTCATCTCCATCCTCTTAAATTCAGACTCCTATTTCTCATGTTGATTGATTGGAAGTACTTGTTGGTCATTAGCTCTCTGAATTCAGACCAGTTCTTTCGGTGTGTAGCATTCAAACCTCGAGGCTGAATAATAGTTTTCCACCACCCTAGTGTTGATCCTTTGAGTGATTGAGTGGCAAACTATTGATACATCATGTTCCTAGTTTATGTTCTTAAATGTAAAAGTCTTTCATTTCTTACACATATGTAATGTGACTACTTAATGAAATATGATATGCATCTTGATGTTTATTTGTCTTTGAGTGTTTCATATTATTATTGTATTTGGTATAATTCATATGTATGAACATCATATATAGGTGTGAGGTTGTTGTACATAGTTGTTGGATCAAGTAGAAGGCTAGTGCAACCAAAACAATTTCACTTAGTTTATTTGGTGAAGATAACAGAAGACTTCTGAAGCTAAAATGGACTTCCGAAGGAAATAGTATCTCTTCCGAAGTTTAAGTAAAAGATCAACTTACGAAGACAAACTCTGCTTTCGAAGACAGAAGTATTCACTTCCGAAGATCAAATCTAAGAAGTAAAGATCAGAAGACCACTTTTGAAGTTTGAAGAAAAGCAGAAGTCCTTAAAACCTTGGAAGAAGCAGCCTCTTCCGATGTATAAGTGGCTTCAGAAGAATAAGTTCTTCCGAAGCCATTTAACCTTCGGAAGACACTGCTATGAACCAGTAGACATAAGTATGGTCTCTAACAATCCGCTGCAGACATCTGAGATACTACATGGCGCTTTCTCAAAAGCCATGTAGTTGTCCTTACTTTATTCTAGTGTTCACCTTTTGTTAGATAGCATAGTTGCCAACTTTAGTTTGTGAGAAAAGGTAAGTCATGGACATGTCATGACTATCATATCTTAGATAAGACATTATCTAAGAAACCTTAACTTTAGCACTGTATTATTTGCTTTAGTTATAGGATCCCAGCTGGTATCAAAGTATATCCGACAGTAGGTAGTATTATATATAGTTTCTCATTGTAACTCATAATCCATGCTTTTAAGAGTTTTTTAACATTCTGAGTTGAGAAGCAATAAATGCAAGTACCTTGAAAATTATCTCTCTGTGTTCATTACTACTTATTATATTGTTATCAACTCTTATAGACTTTGCCTTCATTCGAGTGTAATTCAAGTGAGTTTGAGAGAAAATCAAAGTGTTAAGTAACATAAACCGATCCTGTAATTGGTATCATAGCTTTTTAGGCTCTTGATTGTGAGATCTTACCATCCAAATGAACTCGTTTTTCATTCCTCCTTACAACTCACTCAAAATGGCCCGTATAAACCCTTCATTACTATGACTAAAGCTCCCATCATTAGTACTAAAAACTTTAGGTCTTGGAGCAGATGCATAGAAGGCTTCATCAGATACCAAGATAGCAGAATATGGTACTCTATCGTCAATGGCCCGTATAAACCCAAGGTGGCAGCACCTGGTGGAAACGATGCCATGATAGAGAAGGTTGTTAAAGATTATTCTAATAAAGACAGAAAGAAGATGAACATTGACAACAATGCAATGACTATTCTTTTGACTGTAATACCCAACTCCTTCATGGTGGGGTTTGAGCATTGTAAGTCTGCCAAAGAACTGTTTGATGCACTTGCTAAAATGTACTCAAGCTCCAATGACTCCGAGAAGGACTAACTGAAGCAACAGTTCGAGAACTTCACCTATATTGCTGGAGAGTCTCTTAGCCAACAATATTTTAGGTACATGGATCTTATTTCTTTTCTTCAGTCTGTGGGAATCACTCCTGAACTTAGAAACCTCACAAGAAAGTTCACGAGTGCTCTTCTAAATGAGTGGATATTCTACTGTGTCTCTATCAAGAGGACAGAGAATTTAAACACTCTCACCATGACCAAACTCTATGTCATCCTTGATGGATATCGTCTGGAGATGGAGAGCAAGATAGGCCATCAAACAAGCAGACCCCTGAGTCTTCCTGCTAGCAATGCTTTGATGGTTGTTGAAGGCTCAGGACCCATACAACCTCAACACTACCTAACTTATAACCAACAACCATCCCGCTCATCTGGACCATACATTACCTTCCTTGAGACTCCAAGGTCTCAACAGACTCACCATAGTTCTTTTCTGGACAATTGTGCCTTTGTCTCAGGAAATGGACACTCTAGTGATTTTTTCAATACTGCTTTGATGATCTAGAGTGCTTCAGTCCAGATGATGTAGAGTATGTGGACATTTTCCAACAGATGGCTGTTTTAACCTACAGAGTGAAGAAGTTCTTCAAGAGAACTAGAAGGCAATTCCCTTAGAACCTAACTAACAACAAGTTTGGGTTTGACAAAACCAAGGCAAAATTTAACAACTATAAGCAACTTGGTCATTTTGCAAGGGAATGAAAGGCTCCCAAGACAAATCCGGGAACCCCAAAGGCCTCCACAAATCCCTCTACATCAAAGCCTATTGAAAAGTCAACTAAAACAGTTGCAATGGCTCAAGAAGTTGACTGGAGATTCATGATACTGGATGTGACTCCTACTCAAGCACTCATGGATGGAACATATGATAACAAGGTATATGAACATCTCTGTACTCCTGTTTGTATTGCTAAGTTTAAACTATATCAGGACTACAATATGGAAATTAAATCTGATATTGAGTCTTTAAATTTCTTGAAATCTGATTTTAAAAGGGCTGAATCTGACTATCAAAGAAAAATTGAAGAGTTGGAGAAAACTGTGTCCTTATTAAAACATGAACACACAAACAACAAGACTCAAATAAAGGATTAATATCCAAATTGTCTAAGGCTCAAGCCCAGCTTGTCACTACTGAGGCTCAAGCAAGGAAGTATGCTATCTCTGAGCAAAACTTCCAAGCTATTATTGCATCATCGTCCCACTCCGAAATTTGTTATCAAAACAAAGGAGGGTTGGGGACTAATGAAATTGCTCCACCACATTCTTATGAGTCTATTAGACAACCTAGATGTGGTACCGAAGAGCAAGAGGTCCCATCTGCTAACCCATCTTCACATGAGTTGAAGAATAATGCAATAATAGTGGCCACCATAGGGAATGAACAGGTAAAACGACCTACCTCTCCTAGTGAAGATCAAATCCTTACCACTAAAGCTAGAAGAAGCAGAGCAAAAGCTACAAGAAAAATTGTAAAGAAAGTGGCTAAGTCTAAGCTGATGATTGACCCTAAAAAAGGGTGTATTCACCTCAACTGGATTCCAAGTGGTAGGTGCTTCTGATTCAGGAAAGAGGTGTAGTACAAGCACTCATGTCCTACCAAACGATCAGAAGTTAAAGGGAAAGGTTGCAGATGAGGAGAAAAAGCACAAGAAACAACAATCCTCACATTCCCAAACGACTAACATTGCATGCATAATGTGTGGTCTGCAAAACCACATGGCTAAAAATTGTTACTATAATCCTGCTCGCACACACTATGCAAATAATGTTAGAAAAGAAGGAGTCAGGGAAGGTTTCACATTTGGACCTAATCAAACGGTTCATGTGATGAAAAAAGAAAAGCTGGTTTCCGAAGCAAGGTTGCTTTCAGAAGAAAATTCTTTTTCCGTGTAAGGCCCTGTTCCCAGGACGCTCATAGTTGGTCAATCGTTGCATATAAAACATACAAATACATTTATCTTTCATAAAACCTCGCAATGGAATTATCAAAATAGACATCTCATTTCATTATAAAAGCATTTGCAAAACAATAAATCATTATAAAGTTACAAAATACATGTTGCATTACATCACAAAAGCATTATAAATATGGATGCCATCCAAAAGAGCTGAGTAGCCGCCTCGTGTCATCCTCAGCAACCATTACCTGCCAACTGGAAACACATAAAAGTCAGTATTGCGGAGTGAGTTCTAGTTTTAAAATAAAACATACTTTATCTTTTGTTCAAAACCGTTCTTTCAAAACATAACAGGTTTAAAAATGGGATCACACATCGTACGTACACATAGATAATATTATTATTATCTTCATCATTCATTCTTTCATTTTGTACTTTTATTATCTTCTCGTTTTCATCTAGGTCCTATCATGTGCTTAACCCCCCTCTAGAGCACCAAGCAATTCATCTAGGGTTAAGCAACAAGGACCCCATACGTCTGGTCAATCTTAAAGACTGAATCCCTGTGTGCATCCTCATGGGGTATATAACTCGCACACAGTTGAGGTGACAACCCCTCATTGGGTGTGAACCTCTATACATTTGCTTAATCACACGGATTAAGCCCCAATGTGCATCCTCATGGGGTAGCTAACTTGCACACGGTTGAGCTAACACTCCGCATTGAGTGTGAACCTCCATACATTTGCTTGCAAGACTTTCTTACATTCGTTCATTCATTAATGCATGCATTCTTCATTTCGTTCCTCTTTTCATTATCTTCCACTTTACGTTACATAATACTTTCATTTCATTCATTAACTTTCAACGTTAAGCCAAGGGAAAATAATCATACATAATAATAAGGAACATCAACAAAATAGTCAACATCATCATACAGGGCATCATAAATACATAACACACATCATGCATAGCCATACAATCATCATACATCATGCCCATCACATCATCTATGACCTCAAAAGTCAGCTTAGACAGCCCCAGGAACTTCCCAAGTCAAGGCATACATTTCATCTTTTTCCCCAGAAAGTCAAAAAACATTTTAAGTGTTCATCCGCATTTGCCTTTTTATTCGCCCGCATTTGCTATAATGCATCCGCATTTGCTATAGTTCATCCGCAGTCGTTATAGTTCATCCGCATTTGTTATAGTTCATCTACATTTGTCATCCGCATTTCCCATACTTAGACTTGCTCATCCATATTTCCATCCGCATTTCATGTACTTAGTCAATGCTCATCTGCATTGACTTTTATCCGTATTTCCCATACTTAGTCAATTCTCATCCGCATTGACATTCATCCGCGTTTCCCAAACTTAGTCAATGCTCATCCGCATTTAATTACTTAGCAGTTAATACTCATCCGCATTAACTGTTCATCCATATTTCTACACATTACTTATCCGCATTTGCTTTTGCATACTTAGGCAGATTCTAATCTTAAACATATGAGCCCTAAACATCAGATTTCCATTCCCAATCACTGACTAACATGTTCAAAGCTTATTTCTTACCTTCTAAGCCTTACAAACACTATCTTACATTAACAAACATGAACATAGTCATACATCACATCATAACACCAACATACACACAATCAAATATACGGGTCTGAAACCTAGTTTAATGAAAACATACATTCATGTATTTCCCGCCCCAAAATTAGCTAAAACTTGTAAAAGAGGGGTTCTAGAACTCACCTTTGTAGCTCTTGAGTATGGCTTCATCCAAACTCGTTTACAAATAGAATTCAATCACCTAGAAACCCACTAAAAACATACTCGAACGCATACAAACACACATAAGCATAAACCCAAGGACATAACCGGTTAAGAACACCATAAAAACATGAATTCTTACCTTGAACTCACACTTTTCTTCTTGTTTCTCTTCAAAATCGAGAGTTCTTTGCTTCCTGCTACTCTCTCTCTAAAATCCGAGAATTTTGTGTGTAGAAAGGGTGATAGGTGGCCATGCCACCTTTATCACCAACTTTTCAAAGATTTGTCCTTTTTGACACATTTTACCCCTAGACTTGGGTAAAATATCATTTCCTTCTTTTTACTTCACTTTATTCTTTCTTGGGCTTTAATAAAAAAAATAGCCGGGTGTTACATTCCGAAGGGAAAAATAGCTTTGGAAGCTAAAGCTATTAAAGTTCAGAATAACAAGAAAGTTCCATTGAAACCATCCTAGAAGAAGACTGCTTCAGAAGAAAAGGTGGTGAAGGCTTCTTCCGATAAAAAAGAGGCTTCGGAAGAATGCCATACTGCAAAAGCTTCAACAGGCTCATCTTCTTTGATCAACCAAAGGATGGAGTGGAAGATCAAGAAGGATGTTGCAGCCCAAACCTCTTCTTCAAATACATCCATTGAACCCCCATTCTTAACCTTTGGTTCAATTATGTCACTATCATTGGAAGAACCCAAGACCAACAAAGCTTGGGTTTCCAATCAAAACTAATCGTCTCATCTTATGTGCAGGGACATCCATATGACAAAAATAACAACATTTGGATTGTGGATAGTGGATGCTCCAGGCACATGATAGGGAACAGGTCTCTCCTTCAAGAATTTCAACATTATGATAGAGGTCCTGTCCAGTTTGGAGGTGAGGCCGGAGGATATATTTCTGGGAAGGGAAGTATATCCAATGGAAAATTAAAAGTTGACAAAGTTCACTTTGACAAATAGCTTGAACACAATATGTTAAGTGTTTCTTAGTTTTGTGATCAAAAGCACCAAATGCTTTTACCAGAACATGAGTGCATTATCCTCAAACCAGGGATGACAATTCCTTTGGAATTGGTGCTTCTTAGATCTCCCAGGAAAGAGAATATGTACAAGCTTGATATAAACAATGCTTCCCCAATGGGTGAAGTATCATGCTTTCTTTTCCAAAGCTGACTGTGATGAGTCAACACTATGGTATAAACGAATATGTCATGTGAATTTTAAGACAATGAATAAATTAGCTAAAAATAACTTGGTACATGGTTTGCCTAAAAAGGAATATTTTTGTAAAGATAACTGTGTTGCATGTCTGAAAGGGAAGCAACACAAGGCATCTCACAAATCCAAAAGTGTTAACTCCATCACTACTCCATTACACTTATTGCACATGGATCTATTTGGTCCCACATGTATAATGAGCATTGGAAGGAAATCATACTGCCTTGTGATAGTTGATGATTTTACAAGATTTATAGTGGTATTCTTTTTAAAAACTAAAGATGAAATTGCTGAAACATTAAACTTCTTTATTCTTAAGATAGAAAATCAAATTGATCATAAGGTTAAGATAATTAGAAATAATCAAGGGACTGAGTTTAATAACTTCATTCTTGACTCATTCTGTAACTCAAAAGGGATTACCAGACAATATAGTGTTCCTAGAACTCCTCAACAAAATGGTGTTGTTGAGAGGAGGAACAAGATAGTTATTGAGGTTGCTCGAACTATGTTAGCTAATTCCAAACTACCTCTAACATTCTGGGAAGAGGCAGTCAGCATTGCATCCTATATGCAGAACAGAGTTCTTCTAGTAAAGCCACATGGAAAACCCTTTATGAGCTATGGAACAAGAGGCCATTGTTTATTGGCTTTCTAAGGTCATTTGGCAGCAGGTGTACATACTTAACACAAAGGACAATTTGGCAAAGTTAGCTGAAAAGTCAGATGATGCTATCTTTGTTGGATACTCTTCTAGCTCAAAAGCTTATAGAGCATACACCATTAGGAATCAACAATTTGAGGAGTCATCCAATATTGTTGTTAATGAGTACACTCCTTGTGTTAAGGGGAATGGACATGATCATAATTTTGATTTAGAATTGTTTCCAAACCATTCTAAACCATCTTGTGAGAATGTTTCAGCTGAAATAGGTACTCAAGGAAATTCTAAAAATAATCAAATGTTTGAGTTACCCAGCCCTATTTCAAGTCCTCCAAGAATTACAAAAAACTAAGCTTCCACTATTGGTAGATTTGATAGCATAACCATCTCACAAGATAGTGGAGCATCAACCAGTAACTCACTCACTGATCTTGATAGTTCATCAAGTGAACCTGTACAACACCAAGCTGATGGAAGTAGCATCTTGAAGGAACACACAACTCTTAATGCTACTTTACAGCCAACAATTGATGATGTTTCTCTTTCATTTAATCAGTCCTCATTGAGTGAACTTGAAACAATAGCTGGACAAAGTAGTCTAGCTCCTAAGCAAAATATGTACAATCTGGATCTATCTTTGCAGCTAGAAGTGATTACTAGTTTATGGATTCATAACATTCATCCAACTGAAAACATCATAGGGAATATCTTTGAAGGTGTGAGAACAAGATGATAGACTCATCATGGGAATGTCTACTTGTACTCATGCTTCTTATCTCAGATGTAACCCAAGAAGGTGGAAGATGCCTTGAAAGATAGTTGATGGGTTGAATCGATGCAAGAGGAGCTGTTTTAATTCAAGAGACAAAAGGTTTGGAACCTATGTTTGCTACCATCTGGTCAAGTACCTATAAGCACCAAATGGGTTTTCAGAATAAAAAGAAAGATGATAGAGGCTAAATTATCAAGAATTAGGCAAGATTGGTGGTTCAAGGATACACCCAAGAGGAAGAAATCGATTATACTGATATCTTTGTACCTGTTACAAGACTTGCAGTTAGGATCTTCCTTGCTTATGCTACATCCAAGAATTTCACTGTCTACCAACTTGATGTCAAGTGTGCCTTTCTATATGGGGATATAGATAGGGAAGTCTACGTGTGCCAACCTCCAGGATTTGAAGACCCAAAGCACCCCAACTATGTGTGCAAATTGGATAAAGCTCTATACAGGCTGCACCAAGCACCAAGGCTGTGGTATGAAACTTTGTCTTATTTTCTTCTGAAGAATGGTTACACTAGATGTACCATTGACAAGATTCTGTTCATTAGGAAGTCTGGAAAGGACATTTTGCTTGTTCAAGTCAATGTTGATGACATCATATTTGGTTCTTCAAATGACCAAATGTGTAAGGACTTTGAAAGCATTACAAAGAAGAAGTTTGAGATGAGTTCCATGGGAAAATGGACTTTTTCCTGGGAATTCAGGTGAACCAATTGAAGGAATGGTTCTTCATCAATCAATCCAAGTATGTCAATGACATCTTAGAGAGATTTGAGATGAAGGATTGTAAGCCAGCCAAGACACCCATACCCAGAAACCATAATCTTTGTCCTAACCTTGAGAGGGAGAATACTAATCTACAACAGTATAGGACAATTATTGGTTCTCTAATGTATCTCACAGCAAGTAGACATGATATCATGTTTGCTATATGCATCTGTGCAAGATATCAGGTTGCTCCAAAGGTGTCTCACCAAGCTGCTGCCAAGAGAATTCTTAGATACCTCAAAGGAGCACCCAAACTAGGTCTCTTGTATCCAAGGAATAGTGATTTTAGTCTCTATGGATACTCTGATAGTGACTATAGTGGCTGCAACATTAACAAGAAATCAACATCAGGAGGATGTCAATTTCTTGGTGGAAGGATCATCTCATGGCAAACAACAGTGCTATCTCCATCACTAAAAATCTAGTGAAACACTCCAAGACAAAGCATATTGATATCAGGTATCATTTCATTAGAGATATTCGTGAGAAAAATCTGATTAAGCTAATCAAAGTTGACTCAAATGAACAATATGCTGATTTGTTTACTAAAGCTTTTGATGAATATAGATTTAAGTATCTCAAAACAACTATTAGGATGATAAACATTGATTAGATTACTACTTTTGAAAACCTTTTAATGTGTAATGTGTAGAACCATATGTACCTAGTTTAGGAGCTCAATGTATAATATCTTTCATGTCTTACGTATATGTATTTGAATGGGTATGAATGAAATGAAATGTGTTGGTGATGCTTATAATGTTTAATATTTAATTGTTTATTGTGTGATAACACATATTGAACTAACTATATAGGTTTGTGGTTGTTTACATAGTTCTTAGTCAATAATGGTTGAGAAACGTGTTTAAACTTAATCGTGTGAAGTTCTCATGTGAATTGACCATGCTAATGGATCATACGCATGAATACTTCATGCTAATGGATCAGTCACACGACTTAACCAGGAGACTGGATCAGTCACACGATTGTGACATAAGATTGACTCAGTCGCATGGCTGGACCTTTAATCGTGCAGATGGATCAACCACATGCTTTTGTCGCACGACTGAACCATGCTAATGGTTCAGTCATACAAATAGAAAACCCTATCCTATAAATACCACTTAATTCGTGGAAAAAGGTAACAATTCGAATATCTATGCACATAATCATACCCTAGCCATCCAGAGACTCTAGAACACCTGTTCCGAGTTCATAGATCGCAGTTTATCATCTTGCAATCATTCTTAATGTTTTGATTCATTATTTGATCGATTATACTTGCGTTCTCACTGAATCGATCGCAAATAAAATAGGATTCCACACTATTTGGTTTGGAATCCACGTAAATCAGTTAATACTCCGTACCTAAACGATCCTAACAAGTGGTATCAGAGCTTTGGCTCTTGAATTGCGTGTGATTCAATCGATTTTGATACAAAAATCGTGTTTTTCACTCAAAAACTCGATCGTTTTGTGTCAAACAGTGTTTTTGACGTCTCCAGGTCAAAAGGTTAACATTTTTTGGTATACATCAATTAGGGTTGGTGAGAAATTCGCGTTTTTACGTCAAAGTGTTCAAAACCTTCGTTTTTGCAAAAACAACAGTCTTCAGTCGCACGATTGACTCAATCACACGACTGAAACCATTCACATCTCCCATTCGCATGATTGAACTCAGTCGCCTTGTTCATTCGTACGACTGACAAGCCTCATTCGCATAGACTCCAATTGCACTCTCCTTACGCACGACTGAATCCAATCGCACGATTTAATTCATCCGCACACATCATTCGCACCATTGACTCATTCGCATAAGTTCAATCGCACGAGTGGTCCATTCGCACAAGTGAAGTATTTGAGTTCGAAAGTTTAAGGTTAACGAGATGGAAGAACAACATTCCGTGTTCACTGCTGGTAAAGACACACGGATCCAGAACCTCTTGCTTCTGGAGAATAAGACTGGGAATCATAACAAATCACCTAAGATAATAACGTTAGACGATTACCCACAATGGAAGCAACGTTTCGAGATCTACCTCAATGGAGTTGACCCGAACCTTTGGGAATCCATTGAAATAGGATATGACATGCCGGTTGGTGCAGATTGGGTAAAATTGACATTGGGGGGATGACTGACAGCCAGAAGGTTAAATATAATGCAGAGAAGAAGGTTTATGCCGTTTTAACTCAGTCGATTCCAAAGGATATATTCCATCAATTTTCCGAGAATAAACAGGCAAAGAAACTTTGGATAGCCTTGGAAAAACGGTATGACGGAAATGCTTCATTAAAAGCTCTAAAGGCAAAAGCTTTGAACTAGGAGTTTGACAACTTTTCTTCAATGGCTAAAGAAAGTCTGGATGATGTAATCGACAGGTTCTATCATCTCATGAGTGAGCTACAAATTCAAGGAGTTACAACGTCGATGGAAAACAAGGTATCCAGCTTAGCAGATGGCTTACCAGAAAACTTGGATTCATTTGTATCTAATTTGAGACAAAACAATATATTGGGAAAATTAGACATAAACTACTTCATCCTGAAATTTAGAGAACTCAGGATGAAATATAGGTCGCAGAAAGGAACATATGACCAAAATCCTTCACTTTACAATGCCTCTTCCACAAAAGCCAGTTCAGGAGCACCCCTTCAGACTGCATTTGTTTCAAGTTCAACTGCTCCTTCACCTACCATAGCTTCAGGGTCTGACATGTCTTGGTCATCAAGTACCCATTATATTGCACTTGAGGCTAATGCTACCAAGTTAAAGACCAAGAACCTCGGGAATATCACTGTGGAGGTGGCTAAAGAACATATGGGCCTATTGGTAGCTGTTGTTCACTCGTATGATGGTTTGGTTGTAGGAAAGATCGGTAACTGCCATCTAGCAGATGAAGATTACGAACAGGTAGACGAGAACGAGCTTGAGAGAATGGACTCAATGTGGGCATTGGCAAGTGTTGTGCGAAGAGCTAAAAAGTTTATTAAGAAGACGGGACAGAACTTAATAGCCACTAAAGACACTACTTTTGGTTTTGATAAGTCCAAAGTTACATGTTTCAACTGCGGAGAGAAGGGGCACTTTAAATGTGAGTGTGTAAAGCCCAACAAGGTAGGTAACGGCAACCTGTTCTCGACTTTTAACCGTCAGGACAAACCAACAGGTGGAGCTACCTCATCTAGTACAGAGACAAATGCCTTGACTGCTCAAGGTGATAAAGGACAAGACTAGACCTTCAAATTTGTCCCTCCTGGAGAATCCAACATTACAAATGTCGAGGTGTTGGATGATGATACTGAAAGTGAAGATGATATCACAGTCGAACTAGCATGTCGGAAACTGAAGATACTGCAAAAGTGGTCAAACCCCTGATTGAAGAAGATACCAAAACGACAAGTTCGGAATCTCCAGCAGCTGAAGAGTCCACCTCTGCACTGATGGCAGATGCAACTGAGTCTTTATAGGTAAGTACTAAAGACCAACTGTTTGACAATCATGCTTGTTATGAACATAATAAATTTAGGAAAAGCATAGATTTGAAATTTTCTTGGTTATTAGATCACAACAATAACTTAGTAAAGGACTTGCAACTATGCACAGAAGCAAATCGTATTTTAAAACTAAATGAGCACAGTTACAAAGAGAAAATAGAATTGTCAAATAAACAACTAAGGGAAACCGAAGTTGTAGCTTTTAACCAAGCTAATGACATTAAGTTCTGTTTAAACTCCCTTGAAGAAACTAAAAAGGAAAAAACAGTTTTGGAAGTTGAAGTAAATTCATTAAAACAAAAACTGGACAGTTGGACTAGTTCTTCTCACATAGTTAAAAACTTAGTGAAAGAATGTAATAACGGGGAGGGTTTAGGTTACAAAATGGTTCCACCACCACATGAGATCTTGTTAAATACTAAATGTCGACCAGTTAATAACAATCCGATTAAGGATCATGTGGTGACCACTCCTCTAGTTAGTGATCCAGATTCCACTAGTCAAACAGTGGAATCTGTCACTAAACTGAAGGAGGACGCTTTGAAATCTAAGGGTAAAATGCCGATTGTGAATTTGGACAAACAGTTCAAAAAGGTCAATGTAGAGCACATTCATCCTGAGGTTCTTTTGTCAAATAAGTTGGATGATACCCCATTATTCGTCAGACTTCCAGAATAGGTGAATGTAGTTAGAACACGAAAGAGAGAAGAGAAGATGTTAGCAGTCAGTGCTGATTTTATGGGGTAGTTAGGAGCATCTGACTATTTATAGGCCAATCATGTTATATCTATCCGCACAGATAGGATTCTCTTTCTTAGGGGGAATCCATGTATAGAGAAATTGAAAAGTGATGATGTGAGCTGGTTTCTGATGATGAATTTGAGTGCATGCTGATTTGTTTGAGATTGGCAGCTGGGGATTGGAACCTTCTACCTTTTTGCCCAATACACCGTATAAAGACGCCAGGAGAGCACAATGTCTATATATTGGGATATCCTGAATTAGAGGGGGAATTTCCACAGGTGTTAATATTAATCAAGTTAGCTTGTGTGAAGATTGAAGCAATGGAAAACTGCTCATGTCATTATCTGGAAAACTCAGTCATATGGGGAATCATGCTGCTATGATGGTGTTCTGCAAATTAAACAAAAGCTATTATGCCTAACTTTATTTTCAGGGATACTGTAGTAACCTGACGGATCTGCAACGTTGGCTAATGTGGTTTTTTGTTTGATTCTATTGGAAACCAGAGCAAAGATTGACTGAAGATTGTAAGAGGTGGTATCTATTATTTGCAAGCAACGTCCAAGGGGGAATTTGTTGGAGCATATATTGTCATATATAGTGTGTCCGTCACTTGACGAATAGTCTAGGCTTAATGTAATACACCTGATATGTTGTAAACACATGAAACTGGGTCATTCACAAGAGCATATGTGAATGAGACTCAGTCGTACGACTGAGCCATGCTAATGGACCAGTCGTGCGACTGAGAGATGCGATTGAGCCATTCGTAAGACTGAACCATAAGTATGGTCCAGTCGTACGATTGAACCATACACATGGCCCAATCATACGAATGCGCCTAGTCACTTCTAATATGGGTTGAGGCCTATAAATACCAGTTTCATGGTGTGGAGAGGTTAAGGATTGTGGCCGGGGCCTAAGTGCTACCGGATAAGAGGGGAGATCATGCTCGATTTCCCCTTGCTAAGTGTCGTGATTCTTATGTTGTAACGAGCTTGTAATCCTTAGGTTTTATCAATGAAACCAATTTATTATAGTTCGTGTTTATTGTTTGTCTCTTGGTTTTGGTTTTGTTTCCTTCCGTCAAGATCACGCTCGGATGTCTACCGATCCAGCGACTTCACAAAATTATCTTCATAGGGGAAACCTTGACTGAAGGCCCAGTGGTAGAACTTGAGATCTCTATCCCACCATCAAGTGATGCAGAGTTTCATTCCCTTTATGAGACACCTGATGGTGAAGGTGAATCTCAACCTCTATCTAGCCAGGGCTTGGAAGCTACACCAAGCAATGAAGGCCAAAGATTTCTTCACCCTGACTCAAAAAGGTTTGTGAGTGACAATGGGAAAAGAAAAACGACTTCTGAGGAGATTGAGAAGGAGAGAGAGAGAGAGGAAAAGGAAGCTAAGGGGAGAAAGTTCCTTTACTAGGTCTGCAAGACTCATGGAATCTGCTATCAGGGCTGCCCCCAGCCCAAACACCTAGAATGATGAGTTAAGGGCCGTCAGGATCAACTACTTGTAGACTAGAAACTATGACATTGATAATATCATCTCTTACTCCTTAGATGAATTAAATGAACTGGCTAACATGGAATTGTCAAAGGAAAGAATAGAGGCAGATGATGCCAAGCTACTTCTTCAAATCAAAGAAGAAAGAAGAAAGAAAAGATGGTACAAGCATGTGCCTACTCTCTCACAAGATCAAGAAAGTCCTATACAAGAGGATATGGCTCCACAAGAACCTCAAGTAGACAAAGAAAAGGATATGATCAACATGATCAACTAGCTAAGTGCTACATGCCTCTATCAGGCTATTGCACTTCTTCCAATACCCTTTGACTATATTGAGTTTGAGTACCTTAAACAACTTGAATTTGAGATAGTCAAAGAAAGAAAGATCACCAAAAGGAATTTAAGGGAAGATGTTTCAAAGTCAAGAGCCATCATCCATAAAAGTATGAAGAAGTCTGCTCATAGGCAGAGGATGATGAGCTTCTTAAACCTGTATGGATTCTCTGGAAGGAGACTTGGCCCTATGTCTCTGTCAACCATGGATGAGCACATTAGGGTGATCAAGCAGAAGATTTAAAGAGGTGAACTTGTTGACATACACTCCCTACCAAGTCAGGTCCCTCAGGAAGTAGAGATCAAGGTTGAACCATTTGAGACAACATAACCTGAATCTCCTGCTGAGCCTTAACAAGCTTCCACTTCTAATCCACAGCAGGGTTCTGTCCCCTCTCAATCTGACCTTGTGAGAGAGGAAAATGCAATTAAGAAAGACCAAGAAGATCTATCAGGTGCTGTAGACCAGTCTTCTCTGTTAAAAGGTACAAAGCGGAGAAAAAGGATGGCTTCTAAACAAAATTCAAATAAGAAGAAGAAAGAAGCATCCATCCATAAACCTCAGGATAAGTCAAAACATTCTGAGGATGTGAAAAAAGAGGATGCTCCACCAACTCGAATTCAATTAGCTCTTCTAGCATCAGGAAGACCCATCTTGTCCTGGACATACACTACAAATCCAGAAAAATGGCATGTTATCAGAGATCAAGGTATTGTAAATGTCTACACATTGCAGGATATGTTCAATCTGCCTTTGCATGATCTCTTTGACATGAGAAGACACTTTGAAAGTCCGAGTGATCTTGATCATATTATAAAGAAACGGATGGTCATTATCCAAATGAGGACTATGATATCTAAAGTCTTCAAGCATTTTGGTAGCATTAGTCTTGGGGGAGTTCATAAGGTTTAATAAAAGGTTGATGCAACCTAAACACCCAAAGTCTCTCATGCATGCATGAACAAGTGTACTGAAGTAGAATGCTTTGGAACTTTCACACCAGCATCAGAAAATATTCAAAGTGTGAAATCTTTCAAAGCCAAGAACAATATCTTCCGAAGCCAAAGATGAAATCTTCCGAAGCTTCAAAACAAAGTCTTCCAAAGCCTACACTTGAAGATGGATTTCTTCCGAATACTTTTAGAACACATGCTTTATCTGATGTACATTTTTCGTAAAGTTGGACCGTTTTTCCTCTACAACTCTAATGAGACACCAACTTTACGTAAGTTGGTGAAAGGTCCATGCTTTTGGTAACTATACATTGAGGTCTTGAGTCTGTAACTTTCTACTTTATGTACTTTATCCTTTTTGTAATATAGTAGGATGTGAGCTATGGCATGTCATAGTCACTAGTCAAAAGGCAATCAACCTTTTGACTCTAATTTTTTATTTTGTTTGTTGTCTAGTAAATTGTATCCAGCTAACCTTCAAAGAATGGCCGGCTGTAGGATGTAGTATATGTATCTCAAGTACTTGTAACTTTCTATTATGCTTTTGTAACATTTGTAATAGAACTTGAGAAGCACTATACATCATTCTTGAAAACCAACTACTTGTGTGTTTTGCCATCTTGTTCTGTCTTATATTTACTTGTGTTCTTAGCATCTTTACCAAAGGCTAACTAGTTCCCTATTTGATCTGTTAAGTGTTCTTAGCAACTCTCCTCCTTGTGTTGTTGTGTTGTAAGTGCATACCCTTCACCAGTCCTGCAAACAATTATATATCGATTAAGGTGTTTGTTTTAGTTCGAATCGCTTTAATTCCGAGTTTTAAAATCCAATTAATTCGTGGGTTCAAGTCTTGGGTGTCCTTCCGAGTCGACTAGTACCGGTTTAAGTCAAAATAGGGGTCAAACCCCTCGGTTTTGGCCCTGTCGGCGTCGGGCCGGAGTTATGCCGGCCGGCGGCTGGAATGTCAGGCAATAGGGGAAATAATAACCAAATTTTTGTTAATTACAACTTTGGTCCCTGTAGTTTTGATTTTATTATTTCATGTCTAAACTTCAATTTTTAAGTTTATAAAACAACAAAACAACCTCAAACTTAGTTATCTTAAGTTTTAAGTTTTAATTATCTTTAAAATTTGTTACTTGTTTAAATTTTATAAATTTTTATTATTTTTTTAAGCATCTTATAATGTTTGTTATTATTATTATTATTATTATTATTATTATACAATTTAATATTTTAATTATTAACTTTCATACAATGAATTTTAATGACAATTAAGAATTAAGCATAAAAATCCCATAAGTTTTATGAATGGCAACAATGGTTCTTATAAGAATAAACGACGTTAACATTTAATAAACGAAAAAATACAAGATGTTACATTCTCCCCAACTTATAAGAATTTTATTCTGAAATTAGAATGAAACTATATGAATAAATGAGGGTACTTCTTCTTCATATGTTCTTCACGCTCCAAAGTAAACTCAGCTCCACGCTTATTCTCCCAGCGAACCTTGATGATTGGAGTAGTTGTCGTTCTAGTCTTCCTCATAATGCGATCCATGATTTCAATGGGTTTTTCTACAAAGTGTAATGACTCGTCGATCTAGATGTCTTCCAACGGAACATGTAGACTTTTGTCAACCAAGCACTTTCTCAAATTTGAGACGTGGAACAAAGGATGAACTCCATTAAGGTCAGGAGGTAGATCAAGTTTATAAGCCAATTTCCCAATCCTTTTCAGGATTTTGAAAGGTCCTACAAATCTCGGAGCCAGTTTACCCTTCTTTCCAAAGCGAACAACATTTTTTGTGTTGAGACCTTTAGAACAACCATATCCCCAACTTGGAACTCCAATGGCTTACGTCGCTTATCGGCATAGCTCTTTGGTCGACTTCTTGCCACTTCAAGGTTATTCCAAATTATAGATACTTTATTGATCGTTTCTTGTATAAGTTTGGGACTAGTGATGAAGTTTTCACCAATGTCGGTCCAGAAAATCGGCAAACGACATTTATGACCATAAAGTGCTTCGAATGGTGCCATCTGGATGCTCGAGTGATAACTATTGTTATATGAAAATTCCGCGAGCAGTAAATGCATATCCCAATCACCACCAAAGTCAAGGACACAAAGACGTAGCAAATCCTCCAAGGTTTGGACGGTTCGCTCGGTTTTCCCATCCGTTTGAGGATGGTAAGTCCTGCTTAGATCCAATTGAGTACCCAAGAGTTCTTGCATAGAAGTCCAAAAGTGCGAAGTGAAACAAGCATCTCGGTCGGATATGATGTGCAAAGGTACCCTATGAGGACTTAAAATCTCATCAACGTATATACATGCCAACCTTGATGTCTTTTAAGTGTCATGTATAGTGTTAGTTCTCTAGAAAGATTAACATGTTGTCTTTATGTTTCTTTTTACTATTTGTAATAGTATAGGGACTAGTTTTGTAATTTGTTACTTCCTTGTGTTTCATTATAAATAGCTTAGTCTTGTAGCAGTTAAAGGTGAACGAGACGAACAACAGTTTTAGAACAGATTTAGAACTGCTTACTTACTTTGTAATTGTCTTTGCATGATACTAATGAAACTATGAATTTTGTTGATATCTTGCTTGATTTGATTACTTTGTTTGTTTTTATTTGAATTGGGTTCATACATCATTACAGATTGGTACATTTGATCATATCAAATGGTATCAGAGCTCATTTGATCCTATCAATTGGTATCAGAGTTGTTGGTTGAGTGATTTTTGAGGTTTGTTGAACTTTCAAACTCAAAATGTTCACTGAATCTGTGATTGATAGATAATTCAATTGGAAATTTGTGGATTTAAGATGTGTTTCATCATCAGAAACATGTTTTAAACCATAATCAGCAGTTGTCACACCCCAACCTTGACGGTGGAATCGTCGAGATGTGAGGGTTAAGATTGTTCACAGCCACATAACGCTATATTTAAATGTAAATATTCAAATTATAAGTTTCAAAAGGAATTATACGCATAAAGTCTCAATCATGAAACAAAACCAAACATTACATAACAAAACATAGTTTTGTTTATTTCATTAACTAGGTCCACATCCTAGATTATTGCAAGCTTCAAAAGTTCACTTTACACTTCGGGATTACCTGAAACATGATAAAAATAAAAGGTCAACTAAAAATAGTTGGTGAGTTTCCAAGGTTTTCATACATAATATGATAAGGTTAGAAGTAGCAATTCATGTCATGGGTCATAATTTAGTAAGGTTATAGAACACATATCGTTACAACCAAACCTCGACTTGATTACAAGTATATAAGATTGACTAAGTGTATTTGGTTACCATGATGAACAAGCATACGCCATCAGGAGCCGACAATACCTCGGCTTTAGCACCAAATAGGCTTGTCAGGCCCAAAGATCTAAGACATCGCCAAGCTAACAATAGTTAATAATTGTAAACAAAAATATGTATCTCATATAAACACTTACAATACACAAATAACCATGACAAAAATATAAACTGCAAGTGCTTACAAGTTTAAACATTTACAAGTGTATGAGAATAAGTATCATGTTTCACCCCAATTTAGTGTGAAAATATAAAAAAAGGAGCAAGGAAACTCACATGTCAAATAAGTATATGATGAAGATTAATAAGATTTATATACGTCGTTCCAAGATAAAACGTCACAAGGCACCAAAATATATCAATATTACAAGATTTAGGTTAATAATAAGTTTAACGATTTAATACGAACTAAGGTATTAGAATTTGGAGGATTTTTTATAAAGTTAATAAATTCTTATAAAAAAAATATACTATTTTATGAACTTTACAAAACCTATTTTAGAGAAGCTAAATCCTTTATAATTAACTTGTGATCTTTATTCATAAAATATATATTATTATCGTCATGATAAATCTGTAATTAAAAATAACATAAGATCCAACATAAATTTATTCATCTTAAGGTATCATACAATTTATAAAATATTCAATTATAACATTTGTAAAATTTTTATAATTCAATGTTAAAATGCTTTACAATAATAACTTAAAAAAAACTTTAAAATGACTCAAAAATATTTGAAGTTCATGAAAGTCATTTTTACAAACATTATAAATTTTCATAATTAATTTAAGGCCAAAAAGGCTTTAAAAAATTATATGAGGGTGCCCGGGTTTGAACCCGGGACCTCATGTATGTGGGGGTAATGTTCTATCCAGTGAACCAAGGCACTCAGCCGCGTTTAGATTAGGTTTTTAATCATTTAATACCAAAGTTCAAAAAATCCCCAAATTTACACATGAACCCTAGATCAAACAAACCCAAAATTGAGGATTAATTCGTGTAAGATAGCCGAATTAAGGTTAGGGCTTTTAATCCCTATGAAAAACCGAGTGTGTAGGTGAAATCAATTACCCGATTTCAAAGTGTTAGCACGAGATCGGGTGATGAACAAGTCGCGGCCTAAGCACAACCTTGGTGGATGCTCAAACGATGTTGATAAACAAATTGGTTGTACAGGAAGCTTCCACAAGAGAGTTTGATTGAAATCCCTCAATCAATTGTAGTTCCAATCGTGTAGAGGGTTATGTTCGACTCGTGTCCAGGTCGCTATGAGTATGATGATTGTATTCGATTGTTTGGGCTTGTTTCAGGTGCAATTGAACGTTGTAATCGATTAGATGTTGTCTTATGATCGAACAAGTTGGTTTAATTAGGTTATTATTAGGTTTAGATGCCAAAACGGTTGATGATTAGAGCCCAACGGTTACTCGAGTTTGGAAGCTCTTGTTACCGATGTTAGATCTTCAATGAAACACAACAATCGGTTCGAATCCCTTTCGTGAATGGTTAGGAATCTTTTCCTTGGCTGAAATTCGAAAAAAATCAAGGCTTTTGGACTCACTGGAGCTTGGCTGGTGGGCGGCCGGAGAGCTACCGAAAAAATGGGGTTGAAAGGGGGTGGGGGTTTGGGTTTTGGTTAATTATATCTTTGGTCCCTGCAGTTTTGTTTTTATTATTTTATGCTCAAAACTTGCATTTAAAGTTTTAAAAATAACAATTTAACCCTCCTAGCTTAGTTGTTTGAAGTTTTAGTTAATAAAATTCTCATTATTATTATTTATATTATTATTATCAATTTTATTGTTATTATTTATATTATTATTATCAATTTTATTGTTATTATTAATATTATTATTGTTACTATTATTATTATTATTATTATTATCATTATAGTTATTAGTATTATTATTATACCTTGTATTATTATTACTACTATTAATATTAACATGATTAATATTATTTGATATTTTTATTTTTAACTTTCATATATTAAAAATTAGTGATGACTAAAAAGACTAATCATAAATAACACATGAGTTTCATAATTGTCAATAATGATCCGTATAAGAATAAACGAAGTTAACTTTTAGTTAACAAAAATACAAGATGTTACAATTAAATTCATCAAATTCGAGATAATTTGTTGAATTTGTGTTCGAAAAGTTCACTATTTTACAAACTGAAAATTATAAAATTGTTTGATTTGTTGTTGATATTGAAAGAAATTGATGTTAGAAGAATGATTATCGCTATAAAACATGTCTAATTGGAAAGCTTCAATCCATTCATCAACTTTTGAAGAATTTCAGAAGATTTGGGTTAGTTACATTCATATGAACATGATGAATATGGCGCATTAGAGTTGAGGTTTGCTGAAAATTTGTCTAAGTTTTAGGCGTTTGACTACTGTTTAGTCGCATTAACAATGTTTAGGCGTTTTTAGTTCAGACGTTTGACTATTGTTAAAGAGTAAAAGTCCAGACTTATCATCACTGTGAGGCGTATTAGAACTGTTTCGGCGGTTGAAAATTATTAAGGCGCATTACAATTGTGTAGGTGCATTACAACTGTTCAGGCGTTTTACTACTGTTTAGATGCATCAACTTAGGCATTTTGGATTTTTTTCTAAGGCATTCCTTTAGACGTCTCTCAACTTAGGCGCATTAACTGTTTTGGAGTTTGATTATTGTTCAGGCGCATCACCCTTGATACTTAGAATTTTTTTAAGAAAATTTTTCATAATTTTTTTCATTTCTGTTCTTAATTCAAAATCTAAGAAAAACAACAAAAATATACAAATGGTGAAAACTTAAAAATAGAGCTGATTTCAAAAATTGGTCTCTTAGGTTAAAACATCATTCAAATTCCATTGACACTGATTTTTGGAAATCTATAGAGAAAGGACCATACATTCCTATAATCACTGATGGGCCTGATAGAGGGTTTGTTTATACTAAAGATTCTCAAGAACCCTATCCTGAAGATGGTCTTCAAGGAGATGATTTGAGAAGAGTAAAGAATGATATCAAAGCATA
>BJCM01070380.1:0-10316 GCA_018326385.1 Flaveria bidentis
GTGACTATGACATGCCATAGCTCACATTCTTATCTATTACAAAAAGGATAAAGTACATAAAGTAGAAAGATACAGACTCAAGACCTCAATGTACAGTTACCAAAAGAATGGACTTTTTCACCAAACCATGTTAGTAGGTGACTTGCAGAGTTGCAGCGAAAAGGGGTCTAGCTTTATGGAACAGTACATCTGATAAAGCATGTTACTAAAAGTCTTCGGAAGAAATCTGTCTTCATGAATTTGAAGCTTCGGAAGACTTTGTCTCTGAGGCTTCGGAAGACTTCATCTTTGGCTTCGGAAGATGTTGGTCTTTGGCTTCGGAAGATTTCACACTTAGAGTATTTCTGTTGCACATGTGAAACTTCCGAAGCATTCTACTTCAATGCATTTGTGCAGCATGCAGGAAAGACTAAAGATGTTTAGGTTGCATCAACCTCTTTATTTGACTCTACATATATGTATATAAATATATATACATATGTATATATAGGTATATATAAGTATATATATGTACATATATATATGTATATATATATATGTGTGTATATATATATATATATGTATATACATATGTATGTATGTATATATATATACATATGTATGTATGTATGTATGTATATATATATATATGTATATGTATATACATATGTATGTATATATATATATATATGTAGATGTATATACATATGTATGTATATATATATATATGTATATATATATATATGTACACATATGTATGTATATATATACATTCTTACGCGATCTAGCATTATACGTACACATAGATAATATCATTATCATCCTCATCATTTGTTCGTTAACTTTCATTCATTTATCGTACATCATTATCATTCACTTTCATTCGTAAACGTCCTTACTTATCTTTCGTACGTTCATTACTTCCGATGACATGTACAATACCCAAAACATTGTGCACGAAGCTGGTTACTCGGTTTTAGGTCTATCAAAGTAAAACCATTGAAAATAAACATACATAATAAGTAACATTAACATAAACATACAAATCATCATGATACGAGGCACCATAATACATAACATAACAATCATCATTCATGCCATAACATACTTCATTCATCATCAAAAGTCAACTTACTTCACCCCCGGGAACATCCCAAGTCAAAGCCTACATTTTATTTTTCCCTAAAAATCAGAAAGTAAACCTAAGTCTTAGCGCAAGGGCACTATGTAGGCGCATGACCTTTCAGGCGCATGGGGAACACTTAGACGCATAGGAAACTTTCAGGCGCATGGCACTATTGGGGCGCATGGGCACTATTGGGGTGCATGGCAAACATTTAGGCGTTTGTGCACATTTCTAGGCGCATGGGCACTATGCAAATGCATGAGTGTCTGGGCGCATGGGCTTCCTAGGCGTTTGGACACTTAGTCAAATTTATCCTATTCCTAGGCGTGTAGGAACTATTTGAGCGCATGAACTTTGGGCGCAAGGGAACACTTAGATAGTTTATTATGTTGGGCGCATGGGCCACTATTTAGGCGCATTAGCAGTCTAATTCACACTAACAATGTTTCAGTCCCCAATCATCAACTAACATGTTCTAGGCTCAAAATTTACATTCTAAGCATCAAACAAGAATTACAGTATCATCATAACAACATATATCACCCAAATCAAAACCCACCCGCATCAAACACACATAAACATATGGGTGAAAACCCATTTTGTAAAAAATGTTCATACATGCATTTCTAGCCCCAAAACAGTTTAAAACAAGTAAAAATAGGGGTTCTAAAACTCACCATAGCAGCTCTTGGGTATGACTTCCTTCAAAACCCGTTTGCTAAAAGCTCAAACACCTTGAATTCATATTCTTCTTTTTGTTCTTCAAAACCCGAAAGTTTTCTGCTATATCCTTTCTCTCTCGAAAACCTGAATGAAAAGTGGAATGCAAGACAAATGGGCGGCCATACCACCTTTATCACCAACTTTTCAAAGTTTTGTCTTTTTTGACACTTTTAACCCCTCAACTTGGATTAAATTGTGTTTCTTCCTTTTTCTTCAAAATAACAGGGTGTTACATGTCCACCCCCTTACATAGGTTTCATCCCTAAAACCTGTTATTCCTCAAACAAATGTGGGTAATTTTGCCTCATCTCCTTTTTAGAGTCCATGTAGACTCAGATCTCTTCCTGTGCTTCCACTATACACGCACAAAAGAAAGCACTTTATTCCTCAACCTCTTCTCCTTACGGTCAATGATTGCCAATGGTTGTTCCATGTAATTGAGTTGTTCATCTACCGCGATATCTTCCAGTGGTATGACCATATCTTCATCTGCTAAACACTTTCTCAGATGAGATGAATGGAATGTTGATGAATTCCACTTAACTCATTTGGTAACTCCAATATATAGGCCACCTCTCCTACCCGAGCAATGATTCGGAAAGGCCCTATGTACCTTGGGCTCAATTTTCCTCACTTTCTGAACCGAATGATACCTTTACAAGGTGAGGCTTTTAACATAACTCTATCACTCACCTGGAACTCAATCGGTCTGCGCCTCTTATCGACATACGACTTCTACCTATCTTTGGCTACTTTCATGAATGCTATGATCTTTTCAAGCCTCTCAGTCGTAGCCTCAATCACCTTAATACTTCCCAATTCTTTCTAACAAATATCACTCCAACAAATGGGTGTTCTACATCTCCTACCGTATAGCATGTCATAAGAGGGCATACCAATGTTGGCATGATAACTATTGTTATATGAGAACTTAGCTAACGATAAGCGGTCATCCCAACTTCCTCCAAAATCAATTACGCATGCCCAAAGCATATCTTCTAGCGTCTGAATCGTCCTCTCCGACTGACCATCCGTCTTTATGATGATAAGCAGTGCTATTATGTAACCTCGTCCACATCACATAATGGAATTTTTACAAAATTTAGATGTAAACCGGGTGTCCCGATCAGACACAGAAGAAACCAGCACACCATGACAAGTTACAATCTTTTTAATGAACATATCCGCTAATCTCTCGAATGAATATATCTTGTGGTTCGGTAGGAAGTGAGCACTCTTTGTTAGACGATCACCCGTATAACATCATGCCCTCGAGTAGTACGGGGTAGCTTCGTAATAAAGTCCATGGTGATTTTTTCCCACTTCCACTCCATTATATCCAATGGTTGGATCTTCCGATACGGCTTCTGATGCTCAGCCTTTACTTATAAACAAGTAAGGCACTTACTCACATACTCCGCTACATCGCGTTTCATACCCGGCCACCAATAATCTTTCTTCATATCTTGATACATCTTCGTGGCACCGGGATCAATGGAGTATCGAGTCTTATGAGATTCATCCATAATCCTTCCACATATATCCACAAAATAAGGAATCCACATTCGTCCGAATCGGGTTCTAACACTGAATATGTTTTCACCTAACTTCACGACTAGACCTCTCACTCTTTCAAAGTTAAGATGATCTTCCTTCAATGCCTCATCTTGAAACTCTTTGACTTTTTTAATCACATCATAGGTAATAACCAACTGCTAAGCCTTCACCCGAATCGGCTCGGGTCTTTCTTTTCGACTAAGGGCATCCGCCACAACGTTGGCTTTCCCTGGATGGTAATGGATCTCGCAATTATAATCCTTTATGAGCTCCAACCATCTCCTCTACATCATGTTCAAATCTTTATGCTCGAAAAAGTACTTCAAACTCTTGTGGTTAGTGAATATGGTGCACTTCGTCCCTTACAGATAGTGCCTCCAAATCTTTAACGCAAAGACCATAGCTGCTATCTCCAAGTCATGAGTAGTGTTGGATCAAGAAGAAGGTTGGTGCAACCAAAACCAATTCACTAAGACTTTTTTGGTACATCTAATGTAAGGATTAAATGTAAAGGGTGATGCAACCTAAACACCCAAACTCGCTATTGCATGCATGCACACGTGTATTGAAGTAGCATGCTTCGGAAGTTTCACACCAGCATCAGAAAATAAACTAAGTGTGAAATCTTCCAAAGCCAAGTCTAGTATCTTCCGAAGCCAAAGATGAAGTCTTCCGAAGCTTTAAAGACAAAGTCTATCAAAGCCAACACATGTTTTATCTTATGTACCTTTTCTATAAAGCTGGACCAACTTTACATTAGTTGGTGAAAGATCCATAAAGCTATAACTTTCTACTTTATGTACTTTATCGTTTTTGTAATATATTAGGATGTGAGCTATGGCATGTTATGGTCACTAGTGAAAAGGCAATCTGCCTTTTGACTCTACATTTGATTTTGTTTGTTGTCTAGTCAATTGTGTCCAGTTGTCCTTCAAAGTATGGCCGGCTGTAGGATGTAGTATATGTATCTCAAGTACTTGTAACTTTATGATATGATTTAGTAGCATTTGTAATAGAACTTGAGAGGAAATATACTGCAATCTTGAAAACCAACTACTTGTGTGTTTTGCCATCTTGTTCTGTCTAATATTTACTTGTGTTCTTAGCATCTTTACAAAAGGTTAACCAGATCCATATTTGATCAACTAAGTGTTCATAGCAACTCTCCTCATTATCTTGTTGTGTTTTAAGTGCATACCCTTCACCGGTCCTACATTTGGTATCATAGCATTCTAGGCTATTGATATAAGATCTCACCATCCTAAGATCCCTCACACATACACAAAATACTTAACATCTTAAATGACAACTATTTCTAAATCTGATATGGAAAGTGGAACCATGACAAAGTCCCCATTGACCAGTCTTGATGACTTTGACATTTGGTGCCAAAGAATTGAAGGCTTTATCAAGTCTCTAGAATCAATAATGTAGGAGTTTGTTGTCAATGGACCTAACATACCAAGCATCTCTTCTACTGTTGGAGGTGGTATGATCCCCATGGCTGTGGCTGACTACTCAGATGAAGATAGAAAGAGAGTAGAGATTGATCAAAAGGCCATAACAGCCCTTTAGACTACTCTTTCAAACTCTGTATATAGAGGTTTCAAGAAATGCAAAACATATAAGTAGTTGTGGGATGCATTGAAACTAATGTACGAAGGTTCCTCTGAAGCCAATGAGAACAAGAAGGATCTATTAAAGCAGCAGTTTAAGATTTTCACCTTTAAAGCATATGAGACCATGACTCAACAATACTTCAGGTATGTTGAGATTGTGGATACCTTAGTGGATGGTTGATGGGTGCGGATAATATATAATTTTTGATAACGATTTATCGCACAAATTCAGTTTTAATTGGTTATTACTATTACTAAACCACACACACAAAAGGCAAGTATACCTGTCATGTGGTACTATAGTGTTGGTAAGAACCGAGGATCAATCCGTGGACACACCTAGCCTACTCAACAAACTTGACGTTTGACGATCAGATTTTTTTTGTTAAAGAAAATGATAAGTTGCATTAGAAAGATTTGTTAAGGTTTAAAAACAATGATAAAAATAAAGTAACTAAGATTTGAAGTGTTATGATTTAAAACCATGGAATACAAGTTATGATGCTAATTAGACTCCACTTATGTAACCGTGAAGAATTGGTGGTGTGATTTAAAGATATGGAATAATGTAATTATGTTAATATTTATAAAGATGAGCTAGCACGATTTCTCGTCTATCCTGCGGCCGTAGTGACTAGGATCACGTCAGGTTGAGTTTTACTGCTTAGATCAAAGCCCTAGTAATGTAGGTAAATCTTTTGTGACCTATCTAACATATGATTTCTTAAAGCATAACTTAATGTTAAAAAGAGAGTTGATCAAGTTTCTTCCTAACATAACATTAATTTTAGAAAACCAAAACAATTACTGAAGATTTCTCAAACTAATAAAAGGGAACCCGCAAATGATCAAAAAGTTAAAGTGATATGATTTCTAATAACCATTTATAGTTCATTAGCAATCGATTTATTATGAATACCGATTTCGCGAATGAAAGTTAATTATAAGGTTTTCAACCTTGTATGACAATAACAATCACAAACCATAAACTTATAACTTCCTGTTCAAATGTAGATGCTACCCATCAATAGTTTTCCCAAGACCACCATAACATTAACATAATAGTTATCACACCATTAGTTCATCACAAATTACATAAGTTTCATCCCATTAGGATGATAAAAAGAGTTAAGCTCATAATGAGCTTGAACATAACAACAGATAACAAAGAAGATAGATATGTAATCATCGGTGAAATGGAGCAATCAAACCGAAAATCTACAATGGATAACGATTAGACTATCCCGAGCTTCTTCCAAGTGTTGTATGCACCTCCCGAGCCTCCAAATGACCTTGAAGTCTTTATTCCCGAGAGAGTTCTGCAAAGTAACTCTCCCACCAAAGCTTTCCAAAAATGGTGAACTTAGGCTTCTATTTATAGGCTTTCTGAGTGTTTAAGCACAGCCCCGTGCTAGTACAATGCTTACGAAAGTTGGTCAGCTTGTACATGCAGGTTGTGTCGGGCACGACCCCGTGCTAAATGGGGCACAACCTCGTGTTGGAGGTGGGGCATGGCCCCGTGCCTCATGGGGCACGACCCCGTGTCTACTTTTAGGGGACAGTACTTTTTGTCCTATCGGATATCCAAGCACGGGGGTGTGTTAATTTAGCATGGGGTGTGTTTCTGGCAAGGCATGGGGGTGTGCTTAATGAGTCACGACCCCATGCTTGGACTCCAAAGCTCAGATTACTTCAATTTCTTGTTAAATATGCTTATTTTGTTCATCTTACCCTTTTAAACACCTGAAAACACAATTTAACATTTTTAAGTACATTTTCATCATTTTAAGGAAGATATTAAAGAATAATTGATGTCCTTTTGATAGGATTTTTATGTATAATTTGGAGCACATCAATGGTGGAGTAGCTCTTGAGAATAGAGATATTATAAGCACGTTCATGT
The DNA here is from genome assembly GCA_018326385.1 of Flaveria bidentis. NCBI lineage: Eukaryota > Viridiplantae > Streptophyta > Magnoliopsida > Asterales > Asteraceae > Flaveria > Flaveria bidentis. The sequence goes on from BJCM01070380.1 coordinate 6,908, forward strand.
CCTCTCTTCCTAGGCAATATACACACTACTGTGTTGTTATCAAGAGAACTAAGAATCTATAGACTCTCACCTTGACAGAGTTGTATGGGATTCTCAGTGGTTACCAGATAGAGATGAACATGCAAGGTTCATCTAGCAACTCCATCAATCAAATGAGTTTTGTCCTTCATGTGGTTGAAAGGGATAGCATAGAACCCCAACATCATCTCATAAGCTACCCTGACAACTCACAAAAGGGCCCTTTCATTACCTTCCCTGACAACTCATAAAAGGGTCCTTTCATCACCTTCCCTCAGACACCAAGGGAGAACTACACTCAAGGAAGCCCATTCCAAGAGACAAGTTCTTCTTAAGCCTTTGTGTCTTCTGATGAAAGTTGGGTCAGCTATCTCTTCACCCTTGAAGACTTGGACTATATCCATCCAGATGAACTGGAGTATATGGAGATAGTCCAGCAAATGGCTCTTCTCACTCACAGAACCAAGAAGTTCTACAAGCGGACAGGAAGGAAGTTTCCTAGCAATATTGCCAGTGGAAAGTTTGGACTAGACAAAAGCAAAGTCAAATGTTACAACTGTAACTTGATGGACCACTTTTTCAGGAAATGAAAGGCACCAAGAACAAATGGTGGCCAAGCACAATCCAGACCAAACTACACTGATAAAGCCAACCAGAATGAGAAGCCAAAGCAGAAAGTTGCAGTTGCTATTGAAGAAGGAGGCTTTGACTAGAGCTTTTAGCTAGAAGATGCATCTCCATGCCAAGTATTGATGGCTGACCATGATAAAGCCAAGGTATTGGAACATTCTGTACTCCTGAATGTATTGCTAAAGTTAACAGATACATGTCCTACAACTTAGAAATGAGATCTGATCTTGAGTCCTTAAATATCTTAAAAGCTGATTTTAGAAAGGCTAAAAGTGACTATAAGCTAAAGATAGAGGACTTAAAGAAAAACATTTCAGTTCTAAAACATGAGCACACCAATTATAGGACTTAATTCAAGGATCTCATAATAAAGTTGACTGAATGCCAGGCTGAGCTTGTGATCGGCAAAGCTATGGCAGAAAAATGTGTTCTCGAAGAAGAGACCTTCAAGAACATGATATCCTCATCCCCATATGCCAAGGTATGTTATCAAAATAAGCAGGGATTAGGATCTAGTGAGAAAGCTCCTCCACACACAGTCTTGTCTGTAAGATAACCTAGGTGTGGAACTTATGAAGATGAGCTTCCCCTCCTAGACCCCTTGAGTGAAGAGGATGAAGAAGTGATAATGAAGATTTCCTCTGAGAAAAGAGTCAAGAGGAGGATTATAAGAAGGGTCACTATCCATCTGAGGAGAAAAGAAAGACTGTGATGACCAAGTCTATGAGAAAGAACTTGATTAGAAAGAGCAAGAGGAAAGCTATAAAGGCTCAAGAGATCAAGGCCACTTTTGACTCTAAGCAGAAACAAATATTAATCTCTGCAAGGTTTGAAGTGGTTAAGAACGAAACATCAATCTAAACTACTCTACCAAGAGTTCTGGTTCATGTTCAAACAATCTCAGAACTAAGAAGAAAGCTGATATGTTGTGTACCACTACTACATAGTCTGGACCATCCAACTCCAAGAATAGTTCTCAGCCAAAAGGACAATCCCAGCATCTGCAAAGATGAAGGTGGAGAATCGATGTGATCAAAGTCAGCTTTGTTCTCAGAAAAGGACTCTTTGGAAGAAAAAGGTGGAATGTGTTGTGTGTGAAAGTACTTTTCATCTTGAGAAGGATTGTCCATACAATCCAAGAAGTACTCTTCATATGACCAAGAAAGAGACTTCCAAGAGCTCTAAGAAGATTTTTGCTTCGGAAGGAAAATCTATTTCCTTTGGAAGCTCCAAAATAAAGAAGGCAAGTGGAAAATTTCCTTCGGAAGGAAATTTGGTCTTGGAAGAAAGGAATATTTCCGAAGCACTGAAGTCTGTTGCAGTGTTTGCAGGATCTTCTGAAGGTCTAGTTCCAAACTTCCAAACTCTCAAAAGCTTCCGAAGTGTTGAAGGTCAAGTCCAAACTTCCAAAGGTGGTGTGGAAGTAATAGAAAGACCAAGTGACTGAATGTTCTCTATCAACAACAACACAAGATCCTTAAAGCATAACTATATGATCTATTACTATTACATTACCTTCTACTTTGTTTATGAGCCTAAGACAATAAGACTTGGGTTTCCAAATGTAACTAGTCATTTTCTTTGTGAAGGAACATCTCTAGACAAACAAGAATGTCTGGATCATTGATCGTGGTTGTTCCAGGCACATGACAGGCAATAGGTCACTACTCCTTAACTTTGAAAAACATGATGGAGGGATAGTTGCTTTTGGAGGAGATGAAGGTGGTTACATTTACTGGAAGGGACATGGTCACAAATGGTAAGCTAAGCATTGAAAAGGTAAACTTTGTTAAGGAGCTTGGGTACAATCTTCTGAGTGTACCCTAATTTTGTGATTAGAGTCATAACATGCTCTTTACTGAGCATGATTGCATTGTTCTTAAGCCTGAGGTGGTCATTCCTCATGAGCATATCTTGCTCAGAGCCCCCAGGAAAGGGAACATGTACAAGATGGATTTGCAAGATACATCTCCCTCTAGAGACGTTTCATGCTTTCTATCTAAAGCTAATAGTAATGAGTCTTTCCTATGGCATAAAAGAATGTGCCATGTAAACTTTACAACATGAATAAACTTATCATGAATGATTTGGTAACTGGAATGCCAAAGAAAGAGTTTACAAGTGATGATCATTGTGTTGCATGTCTAAAAGGGAAGCATGATAAGGTATCTCATAAGCCTAAGGAAAGAAACATCATCATTACACCCCTACACTTTTTAGATATGGATCTCTTTCGCCCCACAAGTGTAATGAGTCTAGGAAGGACCTCTTCTTGTTTGGTAATCACAGATGACTTTACAAGATTCACTTGGGTCTTATTCCTTAAGACTAAGGATGAGACTCCTGAGATTCTGAATAATTTCATCTTAAAGATTGAGAATCAATGTGATCATAAGGTCAAAACTATAAGATGTGATTTGGTAACTGAATTCAAGAACCAAATCCTTGATACATTTTGTGATGAAAAGGGTATTCCAAGATAATACTGTTCTCTCAGGACTCCTCGGCAAAATGGTGTTGCTGAGAGGAGAAACAGGACACTGATTAAAGCGACAAGAACCATGTTATCTGATTCTAAGTTGCCCATCACCTTCTGGATAGAGGCAGTCAACACTTCCTATTATCTACAAAAACAGAGTTTTAGTGGTTAAAACTCATGGCAATACTCCTTATAAACTTTGGCACAAGAGGAAAACTTTCATTGGTTTTCTCAGGTCATTTGGATGTCCTTGCACCATCTTGAATACCAATGATCAAATTG
>BJCM01070386.1:0-18816 GCA_018326385.1 Flaveria bidentis
TCACCCTTATATGCTCATCCATTGTAGATAGAGACATAGGACCAAGTCTCCTTCCGGAGAATCCATACAACTTCAAGAAGCTCATCATCCTTTCTTTATCAGTAGACTTCTTCATACTTCTTTGGATGATGGCTCTTGACTTTGCAGCTTCTTCCCTAATCTTTCTTTTAGTTTCTTTTTGTTCTTTGAGAACTTAAAGTTCAAGTTGCTTGAGATACTCAAACTCACAGTAGTCAAAGGACAAGGGAAGAAGTGCAGATGCCTGGTAGAGACCTATGGCACTCAGGTAGTTGATCATGTTGACCCTATTAGTTTTTTTATCTACATGTGGTTCTTGTGGAGCCATAGTCTCCTACACAGGACTTTCCTAAACTGGAGAGAGAATGGGAACATGTTTGTAAAGTCTTTTCAGTCTCTTTTCCTCATTGATCTGAAGAAGCCATCTTGAATCCTCTACTTCCTTCTTCTGTCTTGACATTTCCAAATCAGTAGTTCATTCAATTCTTCTAAGGAGAGGGAGATGATATTATCAATATCATAGTTCCTGGTCTGTAAATAAGTGATCCGGACTACTCTTAACTCAACATCTTGAGTGTTTGGTCTGAGGGTAGCCCTAATTGCATCTTGCATGAAGCTAGTAGACCCATCAGAGGAACTTTCTCCCTTTAGCTTCCTTTTTCTCTCTCTCTCCTCCTCCTCGATCTCCTCAAGTGTTCAAATCCTTTTTCCTTTGTCACCAACAGACCTTTGTGACTCAGGGTGGAGAGGGCTTTGGCCTACATTGCTTGGAGTAGCATCTATGCTCTGGCCAGAGAGAGGTTGAGATACACCTTCACCAGCAGGTATCTCATCAAGGGAATGGAATTCTGAAGTAGTTGTAGGTGTGACAGGGCTCTCAGGTTCTATCACTGGGCATTTAGTCAAGGTTTTCCCTTTGAAGCTAATCTTAGGGTTTGCCTTAACATCCAGTTGACCAATGACATTGCCTGATTGCCTTTGTCTCCTTCTGAGGCTGAATACTTTAGTAATCCTATCCTAAATCCTCTCAGCCAATTTGTCAGCTTGTCTAGATTGGCTTGGATTGACAAGTGACATGTTTATAAGATCAAGACCTTCATAGTAGTTCAAGGTCTAAAAATTGAATACCTTATGCTTCCCTTGAACTCTTTGAAGAATGAGGACTCTTCTTTCAGCATCATACCTCCACCCAATTATGTACTTTAAAGTTACTTAAGGTGGGTATGACAAAGCCCTTGGAATGCCTTCCTCAAAGAGACTCTGAATGATAGAGTCTGGAGAGTCCACATCAATATGAACTTGAGGAAGTTTCTGAGCATGTGCAATTACAAGTGAGGATGGTGAGTCCTCGAAGTCCATGCTCTATGATGAATTCCCAGGTTCTGTGATTGTAATAACTTTTTCCCCTTTATTGGTAGCATCACCCTCTTGTATAGGTGAGCTAGGAGTTAGGTCAATCACATTTACAGGTTCTTGTGTTCCTGGATAAGCATTTTTTAAAGGTCTCCCAGCTAGTTTCTCCTTGAGATCAAATATCTCAAGTTGCTGATCATTGACCCTATTTTGTAAGGTAGTCACCTGAGATTCCAAGTGACTAATCTTAGAGACTAAATAGGTACATGTTTTGACAGTTTTTGAACATTGAGTCTAAGATTCCCCTCTTCTTTATCTAGAAAACTCATTGAAGGATGAGATAATTGGACCAAAGTCCTTAGTCTCACCACCAGCATCATGTTCTTGGCTACTGGTTTTCCTCTGCTTACTAACAACATCAGATGGAGTGTTAGTGGGCTGAGTTGCCATGGTTGAGGTCTTAATAATGTAATCACTTGCAGAAGTGAGAGCCTCTTCCATATTGACCTCCTGAACAGGATCAAGGAGATCCACCTTAGTGGTAGGTGGATGATGTGGGATAGACAAGGGAGAGTGAGAAGCACTCACCACTCTTTGAGTAGGGGAAGAGTAGAGAGACTCATGGTACTCACTGAATCTCAAGTCCTCAATGTTAGGGTACTGTGTACATATGGAGTACTAAGGGATTCTGCGTGAAACCAGATCAAATAGTGCGAAATCCTATTTGATTGGTGATCCAATCAGTGAGAATGATAACCCGATCGATATAACAATGAACTAACGTTAAGAATGAGTAGGATTTGATCAAGATCGAACTTTGAAGTTGGATTGGCTGTTTAGGACGCTCTAGATGGCTATGGTTTCTGAATATTCGAAATCTCTCTCAAAGTTTTCAAAGTGTTATCTTTTTTCACAAACTAAGTGGTATTTATAGGTTATTAATTTCCATTCGTATGACTGAACCATTAACATGGTTCAGTCATGCGACTAAATCATGTGGTTGATTCATACGCACGAGTGAAGGTTCAGTCGTGCGACTAAGTCAATCTTATGTCTCAACCATACAACTGATCCAGTCTTCTGGTTCAGTCATGCGACTAGTCCATAAGCATGATATATTCATACGTATGGTCCATAAGTATGGTTTATTAGCATGAATAAACATCCAACTAAGTTGAACACATTTCTCAATCATTATTGACTTAGAACTATGAACAACAGCTTCAAACCCATATAAGATGTTCATACATATGACTTATACCAAAGACAATAATCATTTGAAATATTCAAAGACAAATAAACATCAAAAGCATATCATATTTCATTGAACAATTATATTAGACATGTGTAAAAATTAAAGACTTTTACATTAAGAACATAAACTAGGAACATCATGTATCTACAAACTCCCCCTTGGACCTAGTTTACCCTATTGTCTAACATTCTTCACATGTTCTTGAAACTTCTTGTACTTCTCTTCTCTTGTGACTCATGCGTGTATCTCAAATGCAAAGCATAGCCATATAATGTGTTGGGATTGAAGAGCTTGTACAATGTCTTGTGTGTCATAAAACAATGACCACTAGTATAAAGTGTAGACATCTTCTACAAACAAGTTGGTAAACCACATTTGGTCAAATATCTCTATCTTTCCATCTTTGTTCAACACTATCACCGCTTCTCCCGTCCTCCAATCATAATACCACCATTTGAAATGTGGAGTGAAGTCCTAAGGCATTTTCCGTAAGGGAATCTTGGACATTGTGAGTGGGGGACTCCACTTCAACACTACTTTAGGTCTTCCAGAGAATGGATCAACTTCAGACTTATGAATGAACCTCTTGGGTTGTTGAGTTCTGAAGTTTACCTATCTGGTGTGGTATTCTTTCTTCAGAGCTGTCTCAAACCATCGCGACATCTTCCTTGGTTTGGCATACAAAAGATCTAAATTAGCCAATCTGTTAAGCTCAAAACTAGGAAGAGTCTTCAGATCATGTGGATATCTGAAATACTCAATCCCCTTCTCTCTCTTTACAGCATAAACATTAAAGTCTTCAAAATAAGCCCACATTATGATTTTTCCAGACACTTTTTGATGTTTCTTGACTCTGTACAGTTTGGTGTAGGCATTCTGCTTTGGAGGTGCGTGTTGGGCTTTCATTTCAGCAAAACACGTGGCCCATTCAGGTTTCTTAAGATCAACATTAGCATCAGAAGGTTGGGCTTGACTTTCATCTTTCTCATTTTCTTTCTCCATCTCGTTCAGCTTATCAAAAGTAACACTGCCAAAAGTTTCACCCAAGTTGGGGATAACATTGCTCTCAGGGTTAGTGTACTTAGGATAATGGTTAGCTGTGACATCTTCAATCTATATTTCATCCACATCCTGCAGCTCCTCATCACTTAGGACATCGACTTTGGGAGAATCTTTAATCAGTTCATCTGGATTTCGTCGGAACATATCAGCTAGCTGCTCGTCAGTGAGGTCGTGGATGATCTCTCCTTCCTTAGGAGTGTAGCTCACAGGTCGTCTTATGATCCTTTGCAAATCAAGAATCATAGTGAGTTGATTCTTTATTTGTTGAAGGGGACGACATCATATTCATCTGGCTGTTGAGCTTCATCTGTTTGATTAAACATTCAACACATCAATGTAAATCATTAATCAAGACATTGAAACATAAATAATCATTAATTACATTAATGTATTACACAATTAAAGTACAAAAGTTTCAAATACATAAACATCTAATCATTACTTTTTCCTTGATTGGGTGTCTCTTTAGTTTGAGGAGCTGAGGACGAGGCTCTTTGATCCTGATTTCACTTGGTACGCCTCTCCTGAGCTGCTTAAGTCGAGGCTGATGCAGCAATATCACCTTCTTGCTCATCATCATCATTTTTATCATCCTTTTTGTCCTTCCCACTCGGTCCCGCTTCCTCATCATCATCTTCTTCATTAGATTCATCTTCAGTCACCTCATCTTCATCATCCTCATCATCACCATCATCATCACGCTCTTTAATCTTTAAAGGCTCACTCTTAGATCCCTTTAGCTTTAGCAAGATCTTTTTGTTCTTTTTCTTCAAACCCTCAATCCGTTTCACTGATGCCATCACCAACTTGTTTTGACTCTTAAGCGTATGGTGAGCTCTGCCTAAAGCTCTCTCATATTGTGCATACTTCTCACTAAGCTGAGCTATTTGCTTGGCTTTAGCTGCATTTACCGCCATCAGCTGGTTTAGCTGAGTAGCTCTCAGATCATCAGTTGCGATCAACTTCAACATGATGTGGTTTAGGTTTGCCAGCTATTCCTCTAACCCGATAGTGGGTAGAGTTGAGCCATGTGTCATTGGGGATTGGATGGATGTACCGGCTTGTTGAGTGGTGGTTGTGGCGGTTGATGTGGTGAATATGGGAGGAGGAATGGGAATGAATTGTGGTGGAATTGTGGTGGAATTGTGTTGGATTGTGTGGGTGAGGTGGAGGTAGGTGTATGAGTGGTGGAGGGAGTATCAGTGGCTGTGGGAGTAAGAGTGGGTGTTGTGGTGGTAGTGGCTATAGTAGTGGTGGTAGGAGCTGTGGTAGTGGAGGTGGGAGCTGTCGTATTGGTGGTGGGAGCTATGGTAATGGTGGTGGGAGCTATGGTAGTGGTGGTGGCTGTAGTGATTAGGGTGATCCTTTGCCTCTTTCTCTTTTTGCCATAGGGTTAGGCCATCCTCTTCTTCCTTGAGCCCATTGAGATAGAGGCTCCCCCTATGCTGATTGGCTGGTCTGGTGTGTACGTAGAATCAGTGAAATCTGTAGCACCACCTTTCGACCCAGCTTAGCGTCCCCCAACCGCCTCTATCCCTTTCTTGGTGACCACAACCCGACTACCGACGTTCCTAACCAAAGGCTCATTATCTGACTCTTCTTCTTCATCTAATAGAAAGTCTGGGTGGATAGCGGCCTGCTCAGATCCATTTGGAGCATAAGAAATACCAAGTGGAGATGATGGAGATATAGTAGAAGTGACAGTGGCCCTTGATTGAGTGGGACCAGTATCTCCACCACCTTGACCATCATCCTGGTCGTCATCATCGTTGTCGTCTTCATCGGTGGGTAGCACAATTGGCTCAACATCGGAATCGCTATCATTGTGATGCTACTTCTTACGAGAGGGTGCCACATAATCTTCACTGGCCAGATGCCTAAACAAACTCCTGACCGGGGCTTCACCTGCTTCCCCCGATACAACTTCATTCTTCCCGGTGTAGTGTCATCCATCACCTCGAGAATAACCGCATCATCTTTCTCTTTTGGCAGCATAGGAAGCTTCTCATCTATGACCATCTGTAAGAAACTAGGATACATACAAAAGCCTTCCTTGCCCTTGGCTTCATGGTTCTCGATCATATAAGAGAAGAGCAGATGAAAAAAAACTGAACGGGTGGTTCAGTACCAGTGCAACGAATGCGTTCTGGATTTGGTCTAACAACTCATCAAATCCTCCCCGCCTTAAAGTTATGCACTTTGGGATAACATGAGCCAAGTACTTGAACTGGGGGCACATGTTGCCCTTGTTGAGCACACCTACATTGATATCCCCAGCATACTTTATCCTTAGAAAGCACTCCCGAACAGTCAGGGGATGCAGCTTGGTTGGGTAGGCACCATCCTCACCCAGATCCAAAATCCTCCTCAGGTCGTCTTCTATGATCTTAATCTCATGCCCGAATATAGAGCTCCTAATATAATGAGGCTTAGCCGATCGGTCAACTGAGGCCCCTTCCCAGAAGGCCTGCTGTATAGACCTGTATGGTGTGCATGGAGCAGAGATGGCCTTGTATATCCTCGATCTGCGTAGGAAGGCTATAATCCAAGCGAACTCAGAGGCGTTCCTAGAAGTAGCATTGAGATGAGCACATATGTTGTGCTTGGTGCTCATCGTCGATCTATCAGCCATTTTGCTGCAACACAAGAAACATATACATTAGATTTGTGCATAAAAGATGACAGTTGGAACTTTGAATGATTTTAATGAACCTGGATCAATCGTGCGATTGAACCATACGACTGAGTTCAGTCGTGCGACTGAGTTCAGTCGTGCGATTGAGCCTGAGACTGAATTAGTCGTATGCTAATCTATGAAATTGAGTCAGTCGTGCGACTGAGTCACTGATTGATTCACTCGTGCGATTGAATCGTATGCCTAGCTCAATCATGCGACTGAGGTTCATATGGAGCGTCTATTTGCATCTTGCTCTGTTCGACACTCTAACTCCGAATCTTTGTCAATACTTTATATTAGACATCGTGTTTAGACTCATTAGATTCACAGGGACTAGAAATAGCACTTAATGTCCTTTAAGTCAACTTTTATGTCCATTTAAGTGGTCTATTTTTAAGAGTTACTCTTAATTTTTTATTTTAACATAATCGGTCCTTAGAGTTCAATTAAACCATTCATTTGGGTCGATTTCAGTTGCACAGTACCTCTAGATGAGTGGGAAAACAGTCAATATCACAATCAAAGGGTATTCATAATAATAGGAATTTTGGGTAGAGTGTTTGTGTATGGGCGGTTTTTGAGAACTTTGAAGGGTGGTAAGGAATACGACCGACTAATCGATCTATTTATACTGTTTTAAAGTTCAGTCGTGCGACTGGACCCATACGCAAGCTTCATTCGTGCGGCTGGGGTTCAGTCGTACGACTAGCTTATACTCCTTTATCCATTCATACGATTAGTTAAGTCTTGTGATCCAATCGCATGGTTGTCACATACTCATGGTCCAATCGTGTGACTGGATCATACTTATGGTTCAATTGTGCGATTGATTCATCCTTATGATTCAATCATGCGATTGGCTCATACTTATGAGTTTGACCTCATACACTAGCAAACACTTAAAATTTTACCTTTTGATATGAAACATTATGACCTATGATCATCTCAGACATAATCCTTTTAATTGAATATCATTTGATCACCTCAGATATGATCCTCTTCATTTAACATCATTTGATCACCTCAGACGTGATCCTTTTAGTTTAAAACCATTTGGTCACCTCAGACGTGACCACTGTTAGTGAGTGATTCACAGATTTCATATAGTTGTATACTCCGACATCTACGCAACAAAAAACTAGAAAACAAAAAAAGCAAAAAAAAAACAACTTGAAATTAAAACAAAACAAGACATATTTTTGTGTTTTTGGTTTGAGATGGATTGAAACCTTTTAGAAAACGTCTAACAGATTTTGCTTCCGGAGCAGAACAACTTCAAGTTAATTTGATCATTTCTGGAAATATTCATTATGGAATCATACAGGTATATCATAATCACATAGGACCTTTTAATATGAACTTTGATGCTAGATTCTTGTTTTGTCTGAGAGTCAATAACACTTTTAGGAAATCATACTAGAGCTATAAGATGCACACAATGATTTTGAATGTTAAGAGTTGCAGCCATGATGATTGTCAGTATATTTGTCCACTTAAATCCATACACAGCTTTTTGACTCAGATTGGTGATAAATTAGATTTAATTTGTTCAACAAGCATTTGTGGATCCCACACTTATATGGTAATCATCATTCCTCAAGAGATTTTTTAGCGGCCTACGGGTATTTGACAAGAAGAAACTATTCTAAGAGCTTTCAATGTGATGCCAAGCCTTAGGTCAGTGCCATCGCACAACAGAGAGGTGCAAACAATAATGAATTCTAGAATATTTAAGTTATGCTTATCCTTAGGTCAGTGCCACCGCACAACAGAGAGGCACAAAACCTATCTTCTTGTTAGAGCATTTATTTTTCTTTTGCACATAACACACCAATAACATTAGTCATTAGCTTGATTGCACTTAGCAGTTTTCCATGTGCTTTGCTTATTTTTATGGTCATCCGCGCATATTTGTGGCTTTTATTTTGCTCGTTACCCCTTATTGGAAATGCGTTGATTGTGTTAACCCAGGATAAGATGTGAACCCATAACAATTTGAACAAATTAGTTTGAATTTAATTCACCTATTAAGTCTACTCATCTATTGTGTTGTATCTACCGACATATCATATAAGAACTAGCAACCTCTAGGTCTACTTTCTCTATGTTACCTCAGTAGCAGACTAGTTTTACTATCATTTTTCTTTTATTGTGCTTAGACTGCTCAGACTTGTACTTTGAATTTAGCATCTTGAGCTTTAAATCCTTTTGAAGTCCCAAACAATTTGTTCCCTATGTACTATCATTTTCCATAAACTTTGAATCAAAATCACAGATCTGATTTCATTTCTTTTAGCTAATGTGCCCTCCCCCTCATTATTTAGTAAATAAAAACTGCAACTAAGTAAATACTAAACTAAATATTCTCCCCTTAAAATTCTAAAACCGAAAATCTTTTTATGTTTTTGGATTTTAAGAGACAAGAAAATAAAATAAAAGAAAATAAATAATAGACTAAGAAAATACTTGTCTGACTAAGAACTTTCTTCTTCTTGAATCACATCACTTTTCTTTTTCACGCCATTAACCTCTAAAAGATATAAAAACCGAGGTTTATCAAATGCTTTTGTGTAAAGGTCGGCGCGTTGAAAATCCATATTAATTTTAACAACATCAATTAATTGTTTTTCAAAACAGTCATGTATAAAGTGATATTTAATACCGATGTGTTTTATTTTTGGGAGTTGGATCGGATTTTTGATGACAACAATTGCAGCAGAATTATCAACAAAGATAGGTGTGTTAGAAAATTGCAAACCATAGTCGCGCATTTGCTGTTGAATCCAAATGATTTATGAACAACAACTTGCAGCAACAACATATTTAGCCTCACATGGTGACAAAGCAACTGATGTTGGCTTCTTATACTGCCAAGTGACTAACCGTCTACCAAATAACTGATAGCCTGCTGAAATTGACTTGTATTTCATCTTGCAACCACCATAATCCGAGTCACTATACACTGTAAGCTCAAAATCATCATCATGAGGATACCACAACCCGAGTGTTGGAGTACCCTTCAGATAACGAAAAATCCTTTTAACTCCTATGAGATGATTTACTTTTGCTTTTGCCTGATATCTGGAACAAAGATACGTGGTGTGCATAATACAAGGACGAGAGGCTGTTAGGTATATTAGAGAACCGATCATTTCTCTGCACATGGTGACATCAACCAGATCACCACTTTCATCGGGTGCCACGTCATGGTTCGTGGCAAGTGGAGTTCCAGCAGCCGAAGCATTCTCCATGTCGAATCAACTGAGGATATCTCCTAGATATTTGGACTGATGCAAAAAGATTCCTTTTGGTCTCTAATCCACCTGTAATCTAAGAAAGAACTTCATCTCCCCCATGGCACTCATCTTAAACTCCACTTTCATTACAGATTCGTATTCTTTACATAATTCTTCATTTTTGGAACCGAAGATTAAGTCATCTACATATATTTGTACCATTAGTAAATCACCATCCTTTTTATTGATGAATAACGTGCAGTCAATAACCCCTCTACGAAAACCAAGTTTCACTAGATTCGTTGAGAGTTTCTCATACCAAGCTCTAGGTACTTGATGGAGCCCGTAAAGAGCCTTGCCTAGTTTATAAATACTATCCCGATAATAAGGATCCTCAAATCCTTCAGGTTGACTGACGTAGACTATTTCACGGATTTCACCATGAAGGAATGCAATTTTTAAATCTAATTAACAAAACTTTAATCTTCATGTAGGATGCATAGGCTAGAAAGACACGAACTGCTTCCATCCGTGCCACAAGTGCAAACACTTCATTGTAATCAATGCCTTCAACTTGTCTAAACCCTTGAACCACAAGCCTAGACTTATTTCTAATTATAACCCCTTGATCATCTTTCTTACACTTCAACACCCATTTAGTGCCAATCACCTTAGCACCTTTTGGTCTGTCCACAAGGGTCCATACTCCTAACTTCTTGAACTATTAGAGTTCTTCTTACATAGCACTAACCCAAGCCTCATCGTTTAAGGCTTCACTTACATATTTAGGCTCAAATTGAGACACAAAACATCGATAAGCACCATCGTGAAGATATCCTTTTTCCATGACTGAGGCATAATCAATTGAGTATAGATGATTTCGAGTCTGCAGTCCCAATAGAACATCCCCAATGATGTTTTCTAGGGGATGATGCACATTAATTAGAGATCCGAGAGTGGTGGGAACAACTACTTCAGGATCTAGATTTTGAATCCCAGGTTCAGTATCTGTAGCTGCTGGAGTATGAGGTTCAGAAGTGTCAGAGGCATCAAGATCTGATGCTTGTGTAATTTCATTTGTGGGAACCTGTTCCTCCTGGTCCACATTTGCAGTCTCAACTTGTAACACCCGGTTATTTGTTTTAGAGTCAAAGAAAGAAGAATAAAGTGAAGAAAAAGAAAGAAAAAAATATGTTACCAAAGTTAAGAGGTAAAAAGTATCAAAAATGACAAAAGGTTTGAAAAAGTGGGTATAAAAGGTGATGGCCGCCCATCACTCTATCTACACCCACAAAATTAGGATCTTTGTACAGAGAGAATGAAAAAGAGTTGAAATTCTCGGATGTTGAAAAAAAAAGAGCTGAAAAGTTGAATTCAAGGTAAGAATTTATGTGTTTAAGATGTTCTTAACTGGTTATATCCTCGGTTGTATGCTTATGTAAGTTTGTAAGTGTTCGAGTGTGTGTTTTGGTGGGTTTCTAGGCAGTTGAACTCAATTGCAAATGGGTTTGAAAGAAGTCACACATAAGAGGCTGCAAAGGTGAGTTCTAGAACCCCTCTTTTACATGTTTTAATTGATTTTGGGGCTGGAAATGCATGTATGAACCTTTTTATAAAACAAGGGTTTCATACCCGTATGTATGAATGTTTGTATGTTGCGGGTATGGTGTGATTTTGGACTATGTTCATGTTTGATGATATTATGGTTGTGTTTCTAAGGCTTAGAATCCATGATTTAAGCTTAGAACATGATAGATGGTTTTTGGGGACCGAAATATGATGATAAGTGTACCCTACGCTGCTCATGCGCCTAAAAAGTAGTTCATACGCCTAAGTTTAGAAAAACTTCTTAAGTGTTGACAAATGCGGATGAGCATTGACAAATGCGGATCTGCATTGACAAATACAGATGAGCATTGACAAATGCGGATAAGAAAGTCAATGCGGATGAGTAAGGTAATGCGGATGAGAAAGTCAGTGTGGATGAGAAAGTCAATGCGGATGAGAAAGTCAGTGCAGATGAGAAAGTCAATGCGGATGAGTAAGGAAATGCGGATGAGTAAGGAAATGCGAAAGAACAAATGCGGATGAACAAAAGAAACGCGGATGAGAAAAGTTAATGCGGATGAGCAAAGTTAATGCGGATGAGTAAGTTCATGCGAGTGAACAAATCCGGATGAATAAATGCGGATGAGTAAGTTCATGTGAACGAACAAATGCGGATGAACAAAGTTAATGCGGATGAACAAAATGAAATGGGAATGAACAAATGCGGATGAACAAAAAGAAATACAGATGAACACAAGAAATGTAGGTGGACAGGAAGGAAATGCAAATGAACACTTAGAAAATTTTCTGACATTTTGAGGAAAAAGTGAAATGTAGGCTTTGACTTGGAAGGTTCCCGGGGGTTCATGTAAGCTAACTTTTGAGGTCATAGATGATGTGATGGGCATTATGTGATGATGTTATGATGTATGATTGATGCCTATGCATGATGGTATGTATGATATGTGTTATGTAGTGTTATGTATGTATAATGACCTATATGATGATGTAGTCTATGTATTTTGATGTTCCTTACATTGTATGTTTATTTTCCCATGGCTTTACGTTGAATGTTAATGAATGCAATGAAAGTATTATGTAACATAAAGTGGAAGATAACGAAAAAAGGAACATAATGAAAGAATGCATGCATTAATGAATGAAGGAAAGTAAAGTAAGTCTTGCAAGCCTTGTATGTGGAAACATGCCTAATGAAGGGTGTTAGTTCAATGGTGTGTGGGTTAGCTACCCAGAAGGATGCACACCGGGGTCTTTCTTTGTGATTGACCATTTGTATAGAACCTTTGTTGCTTGCCCTAAATACTATGGCCAGGCTACTGTGCTCCGTGATGGGGGGTCTATGATAGACCTCGGCCTAGTGCCCGCTTTATGCATGATGGTGGGTATAGAACATGACAATGGTACACCTGAATTTACCCTAAATACTGTGGCCAGGTTGCTGTGTGCCATGACGGGGGGTCTATAATTGACCCCGGCCCAGTACCCGCTATATGCATGACGGTGGGGTAAAGTTCATGGTCTTTGATGGAATGAAAAGAAGTAATAATGAACGTATGAATGAAAGTAAGAAATAATGAATGAATGAAAGTTTATGAATGAATGATGAAGATAATAATGATATTATCTATGTGTACGTATGATGTGTGATCACAGGCAAAAGTAAAGAATGGTTTTAATGAAAGTAAAGTATGTTTTACTTAAAACTAGAACTTACTGAGCAACGCTGACTTTTTATGCATTCTTCCAGTTGGCAGGTAAAGTTGCTAAGGATGGCACGGTGCGGCTACTTGGCTCTTTTGGATTGTATTCTTTTGTTTAATGTTTTTGCATTGTAATGTGAACAAATTATATTGTGTAACGAATGTTGTATTATTTTGCAAAAGCATTTCTAATGAAAATGTTGTTTTTATATGTTTCCGCTGCAACTTTTATTTCAAGTTAATGTAATTATAAGTTTAATGAGCAATGATTGGTCAGCTGTAAGCGTCCCGAGAATGGGCCATACAAGTTGGTATCAGAGCCAAAATTTAAGTGAAACGGGTAAATTTTCAAAATAAACCTAAACTTAAACTGAAAATGGGATGGAAAGGGAAGGGATGCCAGTCTGAGTAGCTACGTGCCATCAGGTATTTTCTTAATGTTAACTGGTATTACATGTGCATGTTATGTGGTTATCTACTGCTTGTAGATTTAGATACTGATGTAGTCAGGATAGGGAATGCTTGAGGTATGAAGGGTAAAGTAAGTGGCTAATCATAGCTGGCCACTGTAATTAGGGACTTACTATACTTGACATAAACTGAGTTGTTCCCTTGAATGATCGTGTTAGTGTTTGAATCTTTTAGTGTGTGTTGAGGATGGCCGGCGGTAGATCTCCGTAGGTTTCTTTTGGTGAAGGTTGTGGTGGATATGGTACTGGCCCGCGTGTCACGAGAAGCATGGCTAGGGCTGCTGAAATGGCACTCGAAGAGCCCGAGATCCATCACCCAGAAGGTGGTGATGATAGTGCTAGTCTGTGGACCACATTGAAAGAGGCGGTTGTCGAGGGAGTTAAACAGGTCATGCAGGCAATTCTGTCATCTATGGTGATTGAGGTTATTAGGGCAGTGAAGGAGACGAACACAATTGAAGTGAACAAGAAAGGTAGTGGGGATAAGAATTGGAACGGAAAGCAGGCTGCGGTAGGGGTTACACTCCAAACAACAAGGTTGCCAGGATGGATGACCGGCATGTAACTTCGTCCAGTATGGAGAAAAGGAAGTGTGGTAAGTGTGCTAAAGGGCATACTGGAGAGTGTATGTGGGGATCAAACCTCTGCTTCAAGTGTGGGAGGCCCGGTCATCTAGCAAGAGAGTGTGGGGTGAAGAGGTGTTATAACTGTGGCGGAAAGGGTCACATAAGCAGGGACTGTAAGGAGCCGAGAGAGGAGAGTTCCGGGGCAAGGAAGACGACCAAAACTGAAGGACAAAAGGTAAGTGCATGGCCTTCACGAGATACAGGAGGAGGCTAGGACGGACCCCGATGTCATGTAAGGTATGTATCTAGTAACTAAACTCTTGCTTCTGTGTTATTTGATTCTGGTGCTAGTAAGAGTTTTATTTCTGCTGCTTTCTGTGCTAAATTGCCTGTTAGATTAGTAAGAATATAGATACGTCCATCGATGAAGAAACTACCATAGGTAAGTCTACCAGGATTCTGAGATGATAGAAGGCTGTGACATTGAATTAGAAGGTCATAAGTTTCCTGTTAGACCATTCGTGATGACTTTAGGCAGTTTTGATGTAGTCCTAGGAATGGATTGGTTGGTGGACTACAAGGCGATTGTGTGCCGCAAGAAGATGATTCGATTGACAGCGCCTGATTGGAATACGGTGACGGTTTATGGTTATCGAGTCACTACAATTCCGAAGGCGATTTCAATGGCGGTGGTGGGAAAGTGCATGAGGCGTGGATGTAGTGCCTACTTGGCCTATGTAAAGGACGTGGATACGCCAACACCACAACTGACTGATGTACCGGTTGTGTGTGACTTTCAAGACGTGTTTTCCAAAGAATTACCAGGAGTGTCACTTGACCGTGAGATCGAGTTTTAGATTGACTTGATACCAGGTGCCCAACCTGTTACTAAGGCACCGTATCGGTTGGCTCCGACTGAGAGGAAAGAGATGATGGAACAACTGCAAGAGCTACTTGATAAGGGATTCATTGGACCGAGTATCTCTCCTTGGGCTGCTCCGGTCTTATTTATGAAGAAGGAGGACGATATTATGAGAATGTGTATAGACTACCATGAGTTGAACAAGCTGACGATCAAAATCGGTATCCATTGCCGAGGACCGATGACCTGTTCGATCAGCTCTAAGGTGCCAGATGGTTCTCGAGGATAGACCTTTGATCTGGCTACGATAGATGAAGGTTAAGGAGCAAGATATTCCTAAAACAGCTTTTCGCACGCGTTAGGGACACTACGAGTTTCTTGTTATGTCTTTTGGTTTAACCAACGCGCCAGCTGCTTTTGTGGACTTGATGAATCGAGTGTATCGTCCGATTTTGGATAAATCAGTGATTGTGCTTATTGATGATATCCTCATTTATATGAAGTGCGAGTAAGAGCATGCCGGGCACATTCGGGAAGTGTGGAGACGTTGAGAAGGGAGAAGTTGTATGCCAAATTCTTGAAGTGCGCGTACTGGTTACACAAGGTTCAGTCTTTATGTCATGAGGTAAATCTCGAGGGGATAATGGTGGACCCGGCAAAAATGGAGGCGCTAATGCAATGGAAGTCACCGAAGACATCATCCGAGATTCGTAGTTTCTTGGGTTTGGCGGGCTACTATAGAAGATACAATCAAGACATCTCTAAGATAGCTTCTCCGTTGACTAAGTTTACCCGTAAGGATGTAAAGTTTGTATGGGTTCAAGCTCAAGTGAAGGTGGAGCATCAGAAGTAATATGGGAAGATCCAACCTTTGGATATACAAGAATGGAAGTGGGAGCACATCGCCATGGATTTCATTACGAAGCTACCGCGTACCTTGAAAGGGTATGATGCTATATGGGTGATCGTCGATCGTTCGACGAAGAGTGCTCACTTTCTACCGATTCACAAGACATATTCATCCGAGAGGTTGGCGGATCTGTTCATTAAAGAGATTGTAACTCGTCATGGTGTACCAGTGTCTATTGTGTCTGACCGTGACACCCGGTTTACATCTGAATTTTGGAAGAAGTTCCACGATGCAATGGGGACGAGGTTACATATTAGCACAGCTTATCATCCTCAAACGGATGGTCAGTTAGAAAGGATGATTCAAACGCTGGAAGATATACTCCGGGCATGCGTCGTTGATTTCGGAGGAAGTTGGGATGACCACTTACCATTAGCTGAGTTCTCATATAACAACAGTTATCATGCCAGCATTGGTATGCCTCCTTATGAGATGCTATACGGTAGAAAATGTAGGACGCCTGTGT
Source organism: Flaveria bidentis (assembly GCA_018326385.1). Lineage (NCBI taxonomy): Eukaryota > Viridiplantae > Streptophyta > Magnoliopsida > Asterales > Asteraceae > Flaveria > Flaveria bidentis. The sequence continues at coordinate 16,145 of BJCM01070386.1, forward strand.
GTTGGGGCGATATTGGCCATAAAGAGTTAGGGGGCGTCGAAGTGGTCGAGGCTACGACTGAGAAGCTGGAAAGAATCGAGGCTACGACTAAGAAGCTGGAAAGAATCAAGGCCTTCATGAAGGCAGCCAAAGATAGACAGAATTTGTATGCTAATAAACGACATAAACCGATTGAGTTCCAGTGATGACCGGGTTATGTTGAAAGTGGGGCAAGTTGAGCCCGAGATACATAGGGCCATTCCGAATCATTGCTAGAGTAGGAGAGGTGGCCTATAATTGGAGTTACCAGATAAGTTAAGTGGAATTCATCCAAAATTCCACATATATTATCTGAGGAAATGTTTGGCAGACGAAGACATGGTTGTACCACTAGAAGATATCAAGGTAGACGAATGGCTCAATTATGTGGAGCAACCAGTGGTGATCATTGATCGTAAAGAGAAAAGGTTAAGGAATAAAGTGGTTCCCTTGGTGCGTGTACAGTGGAAGCACAAAAAGGGATCTGAGTCTACGTGGGAGACTGAAGAAGAGATGAGACAACATTACCCACGATTGTTTGAGGAATAACAGGTTTCGTGGACGAAACCTATATAAGGGGGTGGACTTGTAACACCCGGATATTTTTTTAGAGTCAAAGAAAGAAGAATAAAATGAAGAAAAAGAAAGAAAAAAATATGTTACCCAAGTTAAGGGGTAAAAAGTGTCAAAATGGACAAAAGGTTTGAAAAAGTGGGTGTAAAAGGTGATGGCCGCCCATCACTCTCTCTACACCCATAAAATTTGGATCTTTGTACAGAGAGAAAGAAAAGGAGCTGAAATTCTTGGATGTTGAAAAACAAGAGCTAAAAAGTCAAATTCAAGGTAAGAATTCATGTGTTTAAGATGTTCTTAACTGGTTATATCCTCGGTTGTATGCGTATGTATGTTTGTATGTTGCGGATATGGTGTGATTTTGGACTATGTTCATGTTTGATGATGTTATGGTTGTGTTTCTATGGCTTAGAATGCATGATTTAAGCTTAGAACATGATAGACGGTGTTTAGGGACCGAATTATGATGATAAGTGTGCCCTAGGCTGCTCATGCGCATAAACAATAGTTCATATGCCTAAGTTTAGAAAAACTGCTTAAGTGTTGACAAATGTGGATGAGCATTGACAAATGCGGATGAGAATTGACAAATGCGGATGAGAAAGTCAATGCGGATGAGTAAGGAAATGCGGATGAGAAAGTCAGTGCGGATGAGAAAGTCAATGCGGATGAGAAACTCAATGCGAATGAGAAAGTCAATGCGGATGAGTAAGGAAATGCGGATGAGTAAGGAAATGCGAATGAACAAATGTGGAAGAACAAAAGAAATGCAGATGAGTAAGTTCATGCGAATGAACAAATGCGGATGAACAAAGTTAATACGGATGAACAAATGCGAATGAGTAAGTTCATGCGAATGAACAAATGCGGATGAACAAAGTTAGTGCGGATGAACAATGGGGATGAACAATAGGAAATGCGGATGAACAAAAAGAAATGCGGATGAACAAAAAGAAATACGGATGAACAGGAAGGAAATGTGGATGAACACTTAAAATATTTTTTGACTTTTTAGGGAAAAAGTGAAATGTAGGCTTTGACTTGGAAGGTTCTCGGGGGTTCATGTAAGCTTACTTTGAGGTCATAGATGATGTGATAGGCATTGTGTGATGATTTTATGATGTATGATTGATGCTTATGCATGATGGTATGTATGATATGTGTTATGTATGTATGATGCCCTATATGATGATGTTGATTGTGTATGTTTATGTTCCTTACATTGTATGTTTATTTTTCCATGGCTTTACGTTGAATGTTAATAAATGCAATGAATGTATTATGTAACGTAAAGTGAAAGATAATGAAAAGAGGAACATAATGACAGAATATATGCATTAATGAACGAAGGAAAGTAAAGTAAGTCTTGTAAGCATTGTATGTGGAAACACGCCTAATGAAGGGTGTTAGTTCAACGTGTGTGGGTTAGCTACCCCAGAAGGATGCACACCGGGGTCTTACTTTATTATGGCCATATGGATGTGTGATTGACCATTTGTATAGAACCTTTGTCACTTGCTCTAAATATTGTGGCCACGCTGCTGTGCGCCATGACGACGGGTCTATGATAGACCTCGGCCCAGTACCCGCTTTATGCATGACGGTGGGTATAGCACATGACAATGGTACACCTAAATTTACCCTAAATATTATGGCCAGGCTGCTGTGCACCATGATAGGGGGTCTATGATAGACCCTGGCCTAGTACCCGCTTTTTGCATGATGGTGGGGTAAAGTTCATGGTCTTTGATGGAATGAAAAGAAGTAATGATGAACGTATGAATGAAAGTAAGAAAGCATGAATGAATGAAAGCTTATGAAGGAATGATGAAGATAATAATGATATTATCTATGTGTACGTATGATGTGTGTCACACCCCCGCTAAAGCGGAAACACGAGGATGTAAAGAGACGCGATCGTCATAACCCATGGTATACGTTAGAGAAGCAATATAAGTATGATGACAAGCGTGTCATGACGTCACCCGAACACAAATGGAGACTTGTGTCGTGTTAGTCAGTATTCACGACAACATAGCCATAAGCATAACACAAAGATGATCACATAATCAAGTAGTAAG
>BJCM01070391.1:0-14355 GCA_018326385.1 Flaveria bidentis
TGATGATGATGATGATGATGATGATGATGATGATGATGATGATGATGATGATGATGATGATGATGATGATGATGATGATGATGATGATGATGATGATGATGATGATGATGATGATGATGATGATGATGATGATGATGATGATGCAATTAGGGTTTGTTTGGATGATGAATTAAGGGGGTGTAATCACCTTTAGGATTGGATGATAGAAATGTTTGAGTTGATGGTGATTTGAGGTTGGATGGTTTAATTTGTGGTTCTTTAAGATTAACAAATCCCTAATTAATGATTTAATTCCGTAGATTTTGTAAATTAGAGGGGACACAAATTTTAAGGTTTAAGGGGTTGAATATCAAGGTTTAAGAAAGGGGTTCAATCGTGTCGAGTTTCAGATTGAAAAGTAAAATACACCGAATCTGATTTTTCTTTTTGTAAATTTATTTTTCTTTATGTAAATAAATTTGTTTTAGCGGTTTAAGAGCATAAACCAAAGATCTTCTCTAACATAAAATAACTTTTGCCTCATGTTATTTTATCATAATTATTTTGTAACATGTTACTCTCATAATAAATCAATTTTTTAATGATGATATTCAATGCTAAAGATATTATATATACTTTCCAAATTATAAAACACAATTTTGTTTAATAAAAAACATGTTTCTTATAAAACAATTTTTAAAAAAATTATGAAAAATAAAGGTTTTTGTTTAAAATATAATATTTATTAAAATAGAATATTTAAAAAAATATTTTTTCCGAAACAAAAGTTTTTAAAAATGAAAGCTCAAAAAGTGACGTGATTATTTTATTAGTTAAGGTAGTTAATTACAAATAATTTTAATCACATATTATCTTAAAATATATTTTATAATTTTTAAATACTAAATTTTAACTGTTAATTTAATATTTTCATTCAACGTGTGTAGTACATGAGTTTCTAAACTAAATTATCAATAAAAAATTTTCAAAATCAGCACTTAACTACCTTAGTACGTAACGTAGAAGTGAAACAAAAAAACAAGCTAGGAATCAGAATTGGTTTTTAACCCACCTCAAAACCTTTTAAAAATCTAGTCCAGACCCGAGCCAAACAGTAGGCTTGATATCAATTTATAACCAATTCTAACACAAGTCGATTAAAACAAAACCAAATTAAACATACCCCGGTTTCAAAACCAATCACTTCTACACCGGACCCATCATACTCTCCCGAAAACCAGTATCAAACCAAACCAGTTTAAGTCAAAACCCGAGACTTACCAGGTTTGACCGAACCCGAATTGGTTTTGAAAAAAAAAAGTTATTCGGTGGCAAACTGACCCACATCAAAAGATCCAATGAAGTATGTTTAAATTCAAAACTGATTACCACACGATTACTTAGTGCCCGACAAACACGAGTAAAGTTCCAAAAGCCACTAAAACAACCCACCTTTTGTATTACCAACGCGGAAAATTCCACGACGGCGACCACCGTACCCACGGTGGCGCTTCCACCGGACACCCACCACCACCACCACTTCACCACCAAGGTATTTCATCACCTTCATTCCCCTACATTACAGTAATAAAATCTTGTTAAATTCAAAGAACCTTCAAGAATCTTGTTACAAAAGCTTCAAATTTCTGATCAAATTGATGTAATTTAGCATCAAATTGGTGTGATTTGATTTCATATGGTTATCTGTTTGTAGGATAAATTCAATATTTTGCTGACATAAACACCTGTTTGACCAAATGTTGGATCTTTGAAGCTTCTTTTTGACCTTTTCAGTTTGATTTCTTCAAGTTTTCTTGTTTGAACCAGCATTTGGTCTTGTGGGTCAATCATATTATCTCATTTTCTTTGATATTTTGTACTTAAATATGTATTTTATGACCTTAACAGTTGAATTTGAATCACAGTGTTCATGATGGTGTGCATTAGGAATGACCCACAAGAACTTAACTTAGGATTACTTCAAATCGGTGACACGGTTCCTCGTGTTTCTAGATCAAGATTCAAGGCTTTCAAGAAAGAAACTGAGGTTAAAGATGGTGATTTTGCTGTTACTTTGAGGAAAGAGGAACTACTTGATCGTGATAACTGCACGTGGTTATGGATAAGTGGTGCATCGTCTCCATCTTCGTGTCGTAAAGATAATGATATGTTTAGTTACATGGATCTAAAGATAGATGCATGGTACATTTCATTATTATCTACACAATCACCAACATCTGATACAGTTTTGAGTACAAAAGTTGCATTCTTTGATGGTTCTAAAGTGAATCCTATCAAAGAGGCGTCTTTAGTTCTTGATCAAAGGAAAAAATCGGATGAAAGTAACGTTTTTGAGGAGAATTTAGAGGAAGAAGAGGTGGTTTTGTGGCTAAAGAATGAGTTATATGATGATGGTCCAGAATGTCTCAGTCAAACTTTGGAGAAAAGGTCAAAGTCAAAGTTAACATATTATACTGATAGCAGTGATGATCATGAACAATCCTTATTTTCTTCATCTTCTAGCTCTGATTACTCATCAGAAGTCATGGATTTGGAAGAAATTAGTACTGATAAACCTCTTTTTTGGCCACATAATTCAGCATCTGATTGGAGTTCAGAGACTCAATGGGAATACTTCATTATGTCCCCGCGAAAAGATACATACAGAGATGGTAGTAATAATCTTTACCCAAAAGCCCATAATCAAGAACCGAATTCAGAACAAGGCTGCAACAGAAGACGCGCGTTTGGAACACGCTCTGATGTTTTTGATCTAAACAACAAACATGTAATGAATGACAGTAAGAGGATAAACAACGAGGCTCATCATGTAGCTCTTGAAGACACTAAGATTAGAACACCGGTTTTTTGGCCTTCTAATTGTGCACCCGAATGGGATTTAGACGCAAAATGGGATCTTTTAACGATATCACCACGAAAAGATGTTTATTACAGATTTTGTAAGTCACCAAAGACATGTTTTGATAGTCATGAAAAGATGAATATAAAAAAGGGTTGCAAGAGAAAGATCAAGTTTAGCAAGGACTCAAAACCGCCATCAAACATGACGAAAAGCGCGAATACAGTAGCCACAGAGCGAGAGAAAGTTGACCTTTTGACCAAACCGTTCGCGAGCAAGCATAAGATAGTGCTGGAAGATCTTTTGTTAGTAGATAAGTTAAATGCAGAGGGTGTGATTGAGCAAGTGTTGGGACTTGATGAATTTGATGGACATGAAGGTATTGAATTTGAATTCAACAAAGATGATTTCTGTCCATGGTTTTGTTAACCCGACCCGATCAGACTCGGGTTGAACCGGCCTCTTCGTCCGTTCAGTAACCATGCATTAAACCATGTCTGGTTTTGTGAAAATCGGGATTAAATAGGTTTGCTTGTTGTTATAGGTTTATTTTGTATTATTTATATTTTTAAAATCTTTAAATTAAGTATGATGTTATCGGTTTATAAAACCGCTTAAAGTGTGTATTGTGATCAAAAGAGTGGTCGGTTGGTTTGATGACTGGTACGTTTTTTAAAAAATGGTTTTTTTGTTCAAATTCCACAATTTGCGCTTTTTCAAACATTTGTGTGTTTGAGGTTCTTTGTTTTTTTTAAAAGTTGGGTAAAGTTTCAAATAAAACGCAATATAACATGTTAAGAGTCATAAACACACATTTAACATTTTTCTATATGTTGGAAGCTTTTTAATTTCTTCTTTCTTATTTCTTATGTTCTTTAATGCAGATATAATATATCATCTTTTTTAGCTCGATATATTTATAAAGTTTGAGCTTGACTCGTGAGCATTCTTTTAAACTCAAGCTTGGTTTGTTTATTATTTGAGAATTTATACACTTTTTTTATTATTAATTATCACAAAAATCTTTAATTATATTTTATATATAAGATAAATATATCTTCCTACTATAATAAAAATGTTTTTTGAGATGACACGTGTCAACACCATAATCATCCTCACCAAAATTTTTCCGTCTCTCTCTCTCCTATTAAATAATTACCTTAATTACTAATCATATTATTTAACACTTTTTTATATTTAATAAATTAAGAAAAAATTCTATTTTATCAATGTTATTTCTAGTTAAGAAAAAATTTAAAAACAAATTTTTTAAAAAAATAATATAACTATTTTATTACTTATAGTCATTTCTTATATATAATTTCAGTTATATAATATTTTAAAATATCATTTTATAATTAATAAATTTTATTATATTAATATTTTATTTATTTAACACGTATAACATACGAGTTTACTAAAACTAATACATTTAAAATTATATAAATAATAAGCTTGTTGGTTTTTATGGACCACTACTTCATTGAACGAATCAATGTTGGGCTGCAGCCTGCAGCTATTGCTCGGTCATTATGGGCTAAATACAGGGGTTGTTGAAGCCTGTTACAACTTACAAGCAAGCTCTGTTTCATTTCGGCCATATTGGGCCAAGTTAAAATCTTGTTTGTGCCTGTTTGCCCATGGGCCATAAGCCCATTAGATAATATAGAGAGTTTACATCACTTCTGTTATTCTGTAGGCTGTAATGCTGTATAACTGTAAGCCTGTAACTGTTTTGATATCTAGAAGATTTGAAATATTGATGATCCAATGATCATTTTCCTATAGCCTTTTGTTTTAGTGGTATCTGGAGTTTATCCTGCTAAAATGGTACAAGTTAAGTCCTATAAAATAATACAATATGTGAATTTTAGTAGTAGATTTTATGGTTGTATGTTTGTCGTTTAAATAAATGTAGGTATAATTTAACTTATGTCAAATTAGTCACACGCTTATGTGCTTACTGTTGGTAGCTTCGGGTGGGTTTAAAATGATGATTAAGATGTTGTTTGATAACCTTATATCAAACCATCAAAAGTCTGATTATATTAGAAGTAGTCTCTGAATCATTTAATATAATTCTAAAACTTACCCATTATAAAACTGCACGAAGGTTAATGATGTGACTTTTAAATGAAATAAACATACTCTATTTCTAACTGATTCAGAAGTAGTCATTTAATATAATTATTAAAAGGATACCAAATAGTAAAAGATTTATTATGGTTCTATTTCGACACATGAGATCACTACCGTTGAATATCGGTGACTTGTTTAACCGTTGGATCTATTTATTTTCCTAAAAACACACATTTAAAAACATTATTATAGTGCATATTGAATAATGAAACCACATGGGTCCCTAAAGCATTAGTTTGCCTCTAACATAATTACAAGTACGACTCTAACGAATTAATTTTAAATGTTTAGTTGAATTCTTCAACTATTTGATTGTTAAAATATAATAGATGGCTTTGATATTCCATCAAGAAAATAATAATATTATCCCAAGATTTGTTGATTTCGTATACACGTCTTCCTTTCATGACAGCTTCATTCCTTTTATATGGTAAAATATAATACACGATTACACGGTTTGTGAATTTCTTATCTTATATGTAAATTGTAATCATTGCTTCATAAATAAACATAATCCTCATGATTAGATTAACCTAATCATCAATTTAATTTTGTACAGTAGCGTTGTGTTCCCAAGTTTTATTTTAAGAAATGAAAGGAATAAGAGAAAAAGTAAAATAAATGTGTTTTAAAGTTTTTTTAAAAAGAAACTAGTGAAAGAAAGTAAAAGAAATTGGAAGTAAACGTTTTAATAATCTTTATTCTTAGCTGTTCTCATGAAGCGAAAAAGAAAGTTTTATGTAGATTTTTTTTAATTATTATTTTACCAATCCAACTTGATTCATTTAAAAGATTAGAAGAGTAACAACATCATATTAGCTTTGAGATGTGGTTTAAGGTAAAAATCAAATACGACAATTATCTCCCTTTAATTAAAGTGGTCGGTTTGCTTTATGACGGTGAAAATGTTTATCCTTATGTTACCTTCCTCAGACTTTATTAGTAATTTTGTTACGAGTGAGACTTTATGAGATGATGTGTTTGTTTGTTAATTACAAGTGGTTCACATTTGCTTATAAATCTTTATCTATTAAAAAATACAAATTTAAATCTAAGAGGTTGAACACAAATACTTCACATAGAAAATATGATACATACAATAATGAAATGAAATTCTTATAATTACCAAACATTGTGAAGATCACACAACGTTAATCGGACCATTATTTCTTGTATTTCTTGAAGCCTTCAAAAGTTTCTTTACAACCCATGTTATAAAGAAAATAGTGTGAATCAACGCGAACAACAAGCACAAAAACCACAATGCGAAACTCATGATGTAAGTTGTAGGATTCACCCACGTATCCGGAGACATGTTGGCTATCTCGCGTATGTACGAGACCACCATGAAAAACATGATGCAAAGCGTCGCTAGATTGAGTACCCACAAACAAAACTCGTTCCTTAAAGGGATTCCACTTAGCAACACCACAAAAATCATCAAAGAAAACACCATGATAATCGTATTCTCGATTACAAAATCATTGAACGGTCCTACATCTGGTTCCGTTTTAACTGCATTACCTAGAGGCCCGTCTCTTGAATTCATGAACGTGCCTCCTGGTGGGTGTAGCCCAGAGTAGAACGCTGATGTTGCCATTACTATCGTTGCAAGCATCAAAATCCCACGTTGTTTCTCCAACCAGTTTCCGTTATTAAATCCTTTTGGTTTAACATCTCGTGACGAATTGGACTTGACTCGTGTTTGAAACAACTTAACATCTTTAGCTCTCGGAAAGTTGGCTTCCACAAGTAAAGTTCGGATTTCTAGTGCTTCAAAATCTCGCGGATAGCGATGATCAAGAACATCTAATGCTGTAAACCCAAGTCCATTGACAACGGTTCCGTTTGTTTTGATATTTGATCTTTGAAGGAGATACTTCACAGTCTACACAAAACATAACACAAAATTGTAATGATAGATTTAAGCAATAGAAACTTGAGCTAATAAACAAGAAAGAAAGTTGCTACAAATGAAACTAGCCGCTTGCGAGCTATTTAAGATCGAGTTGCAGGATTCTTTAATCTAGACGAGCTTAAGTGAGTTTGAGCCTAAACTAGAGCTCATTTAACAAACAAGCTCGAGCCTGCGCTAAACTAGCTAGCTTAAGCCTAAATAAGATTAATAATTGTATAAATATAATAACTTTTATTCTATAAAATAAATAAAAAAAACATAATACATATATTACATCTCTAAATATGAAAAAAATACTAATAATTAACATTTGTTACTTATATAAATCAAACTAGCAGAGCTTGATTTAAACTTTTGTTGAAATAACTACCTGAACTTGCTTATGAACAACAGCTAGGTGCAAGAGAGTGTTCCCATTAGAATCTGTCACCACTGCAAGCTCATCTTCATTCCACAATTCACACAACAATTTCAATGCTTCAAAACTATTATAATATATGCATGTATGCATAATAGTCTCCCCATGTTCTTGCAATTCTCTACTGACATCAGGTTTTGTTTGAACCAAAAGTTTTATAATCTCCAACTGTTCATTCTTGACAGCATAATAGAGAGGTGTTCTTCCATCTTGATCACGAAAACCGCATCCTTCAGCACCAATAACCTGCAAAAGTTCATGAACGATCTCCACGTGGCCCGCGCTTGAGGCCAAGTGAAGCGGGGTCCGCCTTGAGGAATCAAGGGACATGGCGAGTGTCGGTTTTTTAAGCAGAAGAAGCTTAACGAATTCGAGGTGGCCTCTCGTGGCTGCAATGTGCAAAGGAGTTTCACTGAACCGAGTTAGTGTAACTCGGTCGAGAACGAGTTCGTCTTTCTCGAGCAATTCATTGAGGGCTTGTATGTTTCCTCTCAAGGATGCTTCAAACAGGTTTTTGTCCATTATTTTGATGGTTGTTAATTTTCTGTAACAAAACACACATCATATTTACATGTTTATATAGATAGATATTGTAAGATAGAATTAAAGTTGGGTTCTGGTTGGGATGTTTCTTTGACATTCATTTAAATCTTACCTTGACTTTGTCAAAATGTTTTGAAGTCAACTCTCATTGCTTAATGCAATGGTTATTAATATTCGAGCTTATCATCTGAATACATATATTAATCACAATGATGATATGAGTATACATGATTATCTATATAAAATAAAGTTTGATTAGGGATAACTAACAATTCCTTGGGAATGAGAAAATAAATGTATGTGGATTTATTGTACCATACAAATCCATGAAACTAGCATTTTTGTTTCTAATAATCATCTTAAAGTTATAAAAGTTAGGAACAAAAGAATGAATCTCGACATAGAATTAAGAAAAGAATTCACATATAAATGCGTTAATATTATTGGAGAAAAATATTAGATGAGATATATTATACAAATGAAACAATTCACATATAAAAAAAAAAAATTCTCTTGTTACTTTGTGATTCACACTTGTTGAACTGCGTATCCGGTATGATGAAGATCAAGGTCTTTCATAGCAAACTCAGAAGAAACCGAAGCCATTGGATGTCTGACAAACATTAAGGATGTCGTGAGAATAATGTCGTCCACCAGAGTTGTATCCGATCCATGCTTAGAAGTAAAAAGAGATCACAAGAGTCGTGATGAAACTAAAGTAGTCGCATAATATGTGGACCATTGATACCAAGCTCTCAAGGCCTATTTGAAACCATATTAAGATATCTTCAAGAGGTACCATAATTTGGTTCATATAAATCGTCTCTGAAAGCTTCATGACTATATTGTTTGGGCTACTATTAATGACATAAAAAATGATTAGCCTTATGAGTGGGTAATATAAGATGCAGCTCCCGAGTTGAGGTGCCAATTTTGGTCGAGATTAAGAGTCATCGTATGCATGGCTTGGTTAATATTAGTTGGAGTGTAAAACCATGAACCCGAGAAGGACTAGAACCAAGGATACCAAGTACATGTGGGGTACGGGCAAGGCGGAATGTTCCAAGCAGAAGTACTCTAGTTCTAAGGAGATACCCATTGTTGTTTCGTGGTTGTGGTTGGCAAATCGACTGACGAAACGAGTTAAAACTACCACACAACTTTAAGCTTTTCAAGCCTTTTGCCTTGGTTATGATCCTTGAGCTTTATAGGCATCGAGATGTATAGTTTAGGCTTTAGACTATTCGTAATGCACATGTCCTAAGAAACGAACACTTGAGGAGAAGGAGGGCATCATGCACCTTTACGCTTTAGTGGCCTTATGAACATTAGTCATTATGCATTCAACTCGAGCCTTGGCCCTTTTCTGTTTTTGGCCTTAGGCTTTAGGTTTAATGGTCCTTATGACTATGGGCACTATAAGCCTTAGGCTATTAGCCTTTATAGTTTGGGCCAATGTTGTAATATCCGCTAAGAGCTAGTCAGGCGTAAGGGTACCGACTACCGATTAATCAGGTGTAATTAGGATTAATCGGCTTGGGGTTTTTTTACACAAACATTATTATAGGTAAATTTTTATAAAATTGTTTAAATACACACAAACATATCTAGTAAGAAATTTAAATTTTTCACCAGAAATTATTGAGTTCACTTGATTCTTACCGGATTCTAAAAAAATCGATTAATGGCCGACTAGAACCAATTATTCCCGATTTTGACACAGTTTAGCGACTTTAGGTGCTGATTAGGGAAAATCAAAGTGGGGAGGTCCCAATCTCCGACTAGTCACCGATTAATCTGCGGACTAGTCCGAGTTTTACAACATTGGTTTAGGCATTAGGTTTTGACCTTGCACCATATGGTTTAGGGTTATGGTATAAGACTCTGAATTCTTGGGCCATACACTTAAGTTTAGGCTTGATTTATATGGTTGTTGGGCTTTATGCAACTAACTTTAATCAAATTTATTGAAGACAACAAAATTCATAAATAGGAAAACATATCACGTATAATTTTACCAATGTTGTAAAAATTGGTCTAGGTGGCCGATTCATTGACGACTAGTCGCTAATCGGCCGCCAACCTTAGAATTTTGACCTAATCGATCAATTAATCGCTAGGTAGTCAACGGTGGTCAAAATGCAACCCTAGGCGGTCCTAATCGGCCAGAAATCAGCATCTCCGGTGAGATTCCAATGACTTCTGGCGAACCCCAAAAATTCCAGCGAAAATTTGAAAAATTCAGCCAAAAATGTTTATACATATAGAAGTAAACATTATTATAGAAAGTACATATAAAAAATATAACTGAAAAATATAAATAAAAATTTCAAACCGATTAATCCATAGTCTGTGTCTCGCCGCCGCATTGCGCTTAGCGATTTTTACAACATTGACTTTTACTTCTCCATTTAAAGAGTATTCAATAAGCCCCTCAACATGATGTTTAACAACAATTCTAAGTTTAAAGCACAAAAGTCTATACTAAAAAATCAAAATATTTAGAAACCACATGTCATCTTTTTACATTGTCTACCTATGCTCCACCTAGAATTTAAACACGTGTTGTTACTAGAATGAAAGTAACTATTTAAGGATACATAAAATGCTAATGATTATTTATATATTTACAAAATATAAAATAGATTTTCTAATTAACTAAAAACACATTTTTTATTGAAAACATATTTTTTAAAAACAAATTTTTATGAAATATAAAGTTTCTAATACAAAAAAACTTTTAAAAAATGGCACTGTTTAAAAAAATGTAAAATTTAGTGTTTAAAAGATTTTTGAAAACAAAAATTTCTTAAATACAAAAGTTTGGAAGAATGTTGTTATTGTTTTATTGCCTGTAATTTCAACCATATTTTATCTTAAAAAATTATTTAGTAATTTCTAAATATTATCAAATAATGATTAATTCAGTATTTTCATTCAACCCGTGTAGTACACGAGTTTTTAAACTAGTAATATTTATAGCATTAAAAAATGAAGCACACAAATGAACTTTGTACAAATTGAGTTGCTATGGATGCTTTACCTGCATATAATGCGCACATAACCGGTGTAATTTAAACACAAAACCTTTTAAGCCATTTTATGAGAAGATATCAACTTTTGGGCAAGAAATACCAACCAGACTTATTTTGATAATTAACATATCCTGTCATGAGATCTTTAGACCAAAAAGGATAATAGCGGTGTAAAAAATGTCGATGTATATTTAAAGCAAACTTTCTAAAAGTTTATACCTTTTGGACAAAAGTGAAGGTCAACACAACCAACCTATTTTGCATTGCATAAATATTACCAAATTTAGTAAAATAAAACTACAAAACAACAAGAATATTTTCCTGGCAAGCCCTTTTACCAAAAAAAAATTTAGATCAAAGAGAAAAAAAAAACACTACAGAATTTGGTAAAAAAATTATTGTCACTAGATATTATTAGAAAAAATAAAACATTGGGATAGAAATTAACCTATGTTGACCCAACCATGTCTTGACCAATTCCCCAACCTGCTCGTTACATGCACGCCTCACGAAATTGTAGTTTTAAATGCGTAAAACTTCAAAAATCAAATTAACAAAAAACAAATTAGGCTATCAAATGATAGGTATACTTAAAAAGGTAAAAACTTTTAAACAAAGAGTGGGGCAATCTCAACTAGTGAATAGTTAGTAGGGTGGGAATAGTTACCTTTATTGTTGAGTAGCCCAATCATACAAAATCTATATTAGTACCTTAATCACTGACTAACCCACATATCAAAATTGTTAGCTTTATCCTTTAGTCATCGAAATCAATCATTATTACGTGCTGTCTCAAATTTTAACAAATAAACATTTATGCAAAATGATAAACTAATGGGGTTGGAATCGATACCTTATTGATAAACCAAGGTAGCGTTGAAATTCTTACCTTAATCACTAAGTAGGCCAGGCATCGAAATTGTTAACTTACTCCTTAAGTGTCACATCCCGGCGGAAGCGTGAGATGATTATTTGGGTGTGACTTGTTTGTACAGAACTCATTGATTAACAGAACTTATCAGATAGCACAACTGAATAATATAATAATTAGATTCGTAGGATAATATTTAAGTTAGGATTACATCAAATCATAATAGTCAAAATTTGATCTAATATAATCCTATTACAAACATATTATCTAATTACTACATCTTTTAGTAGCGATGGAAATGCCCGTCCACCGATATGCTGAGATCATACATGTTAATAGTTAGATTAACACAAACATTTCCCATGACTTCTCTCCAACCATTGTAAACATCAAAGGAAAACATAATGTTATTATTCATGGTGATTTTCCTGAAAAAGCATACTCAAAATAGTCAACATAATGTTGGTAAGTTCACAGGTTTATCTTAAACAAAATATTATATTATTGATGCATCATATACAACCAAACCTTACTTAATAATCAGATCATCCATACTATCATAACATAATTTATAAATCAAATAATATAGCATCACAACACTCATCCTGTTGGTGCAGGAAATTATTTCCTAAGTAACGCTACCTATATTATCCAACGGTTCCACATCTGAATTAATGGTTGTAACATAAATGACAGTACATCTCATAAAATTGTATCAAACACAAAACAATATGCTTTTTCCCCCAAAAGTTTATAAGAATAAAAATGAGGCCATGAATCTCATATTTATTCCACAAAATTACCTATAAACAAAAATATTTATAGTTTAGAAAACATAAATATTTTCTTTAAAATTTTCAGCACCTCAAATAACATCAAGTTGTTAATAAATAGGTAAGAAAATAAGACATAACATACTCAGATTTTATATTTTAATTATTTACAGTTTATTTCTTATAATTTTTGGAATATTTAAATAAACTGTTAAAATTACCATCGGGTTTCTAAAAATTCTCAAAATTGATTGGAATATTTGGTACAATATTTATAACTTCTCAAAATTTTCCCAAATCCTAACTCATAGCAGAGTCAATTTTTATGATTTTTATCATTTTACTAATATTTAGTAAAAACATCAGAATATATCCAAAAATTCCTATTTTCATATTTTCCGTAATTTTCTCATAATTTATCGCAAAGTTAAAATATTTTCCCGATTTTCATATGGCAGAAACTTTCAAAATTCACAACTTATTCATAACTTCAAATTAGGTCATGAAACTTTTTCTGTAAATCTCATAAATCATAAGAGTCAACATAAAATTTTCTCAACTAATTTCCAGGTTCAGTTCTTCCGGTATAAATTTTTCTTTCAAATACTTAAATAATTTGTATAAATTATTCTACTTGTAGTAATATCATCAAATTTTGCATATTATTACTTCCTAATATTCCAAACATATCTATAATTTTTTTCCCACAATCACAATTAAATATACATTAAACTGATTTTTGTAAGTTGATACATCTTTTTATTGATAATTTCTTTTGTATAACTTTGGTTTGTCAACCACCATCTATTTTCTTCAGGTTATAAAATCTTTTTAATATTCTTTCAATAACATTAACATATTTGTTTTGTGAGGAATTTGTAGGTTTAACCATATAGTTTGTTTATATGTGTTGTTTAGACACACACACACACACACACACACACATATATATATATATATATATATATATATATATATATTAATAAACTTGACTAGTTATAGTTTTAGAGATTAGAAACCTTGATTTTGATAATGAAAGGGGTTAGTGATAACTGATGGCAGCTTCTTTCTCTGTGAACCGAATTAAATGAAGGTCTTCAAGTCTCCAAGCCTTGTTCTTCTTGCAATGATCTAAAGATGATGATGTTTGGTTGATACTAAGGTGATAACCAAGAGTTATAGAGAGAAAGGGTAGTTGTGAAGAGTGACCGTGAGGTGAAGAGTGGAGGTGACCGAGGGTTAAGTTGGTGGTGTGTGCAATTTGTTGAGGGAGAGCCGAGGGTTTTGAGAGAGAGTGTAGGAATGGTGGTCGATGTGGTTGTGGTGTTTTTCATTCAGCCGAGAGCTTCAAATAAGGTAAGAGGGTCGGCTGCCATTAATGGCATCATCATGAAGCTACTAATAGCCTTGGTGAATAGGCTAAGCATAGACTTAATAGGTGTCAAATATGGAGGTGAGCTTAGTGGTTAATGGCTATGTGGCGGTCAAGAGAAAGGGTTGGGTGTCATGGGGCGATTAAGGTGTTAATTACCATGCTTATGATTTCAATTGGGTGATTAATGGCACTAATGAACCGAGACTTAATCTTAAATGGTGCTTAGGTTTGAGTTTTGGGTGTATAAGATTTGCTTAGATTTGTTTTGTTGTAAGTTTCTCGTATTGTGGTGTTTGGTTGAGTTGTGTTTTTGTATCATTTGGTGAATGATTTGATGTTACAAAGTTGCAACATTTGATTACATAGTGTTTGGTTTCTAAAACTTATGAGTTTGGATACATGCATACGTAAAAAGTTGTGCATGCATGCAACCATGCATGTAAC
>BJCM01070392.1:0-14136 GCA_018326385.1 Flaveria bidentis
AAGATAAGCTAAACTATACCTTGATGTATGTATGATGTATGCTCATGTAATGAGGTATAAAGGAAAGGATTTTAATGAAAAGAACATTTTCATATATAAAATACTCAAGGTATTTAAATGCTTTTAAAACTAGAACTCACTCAGCGACGCTGACTTTATACATTTTCAGTTGGCAGGTAAATTGTCGCTGAGGATGGCACGTGGGGAGATCTACTCGGCAGGGCAAGACTGACATCCCATGTTAATAAGAACTCTCTGATGTTTTCTTTGTAATGCAGTAAATTGATCTTTATAAACTGTCTTAGACCAATCTGTATGGTCCAACAACAATGTTTTTAATGACATGCATGGTTCTTGTTAAAGTTAAATTCCGCTGCTTAAATTTGTACCTTGCATGTTTTATACAATTTTCATGGTAAATGGCCAATTGTAAGGTCTCCGGAAATCGGGGCGTTACATCTTCTTATTTTTATCTTAAGTGCATCTTATTGCACGTGAGTTTTCCATTTGAGTTTCCTTGCTCTTTTTATATTATTTCACACTATTTTGGGGTAAAGCATGTTACATTATCAACATACACGTGTAAACATTTAAATCTTGTAAAGCACTTGCAGTTCACACTTTTATTTGTCATGGTTATTTGTGTTGTCGTAAGTCTTATATGAGATAGATACTTTGTCTACAATCATTAACTATTGCTTGCCTAGCGACGACTTAAATCTTTGGGCCTGACAAGCCTATTTGGGTACAGAATGCAGTCTCTTCGAACCTGAACTGCAATTTTCGGTCTTTGACCCGTTTCTACTTGTTCTAAGCTTAAACCATCCATCCTAAGCCTTAGAAACACAACCATAACCTCATTCAAACATCAGAAGCCTAACACGAGCCCCACCCGTTCGTACACCCACACAAACACACACACACACACACACGAACGGGTTCAACACCCAACACAACCAAAAACAGTTTGCTATGTGTTCCAACCCCAAAATTAGTTAAAAACATGTAAAAGAGGGGTCCTAGAACACACATTAACAGCCCCTTCGCGTAGAGCTTCCCACAAACGCGCTTGACTTCGACTTTAGCACTAGATCTTCAAGAAACCCGAAATTTCAGCCATTTCTCCCATTTCTTCACCCATTGAACCAATTGAAGATGAGTATGGGAGAGGGGAATGGGCTGCCATCCCCTTTACACCCACTCTTCCAAACTTTTTCCTTTTTGGCAAGATTGGTCCCTCCACTTGAGCTTTATTTCTTTTCTTTCTTTCTTTGGTTTCAAAGGAAATAACCGAGTGTTACAAGTCCACCCCCTTATATAGGTTTCGTCCCCGAAACCTATTATTTCTTAAACAAACGTGGGTAATCCTGTCTCATCTCTTCTTCAGTCTCCCACGTAGACTTCGATCCCTTTCTGTGCTTCCACTATACACGCACAAGAGGAACCACCTTATTCCTTAACCTCTTCTCTTTACGATCAATGATCGCCAGCCGTTCATCTAACTTGATATCCTCCAGTAGAACAATCATATCCTCATCTGCTAAACATTTTCTCAGATGAGATACATGGAATGACGGGTGAATTCCACCTAATCCTCTAGTAATTCTAGTCTATAGGCCACCTCTCCTACTCGAGCTATGATTCGGAAAGGCCCTATGTATCTCGGGCTCAACTTACCCCACTTTTTGAACCGAATGATACCCTTCCAAGGTGAGACTTTCAACATAACTCTATTACCCACCTGGAACTCAATTGGTCTACGTCGTTTATCAGCATATGACTTCTGTCTATCTTTTGCTGTCTTCATGAAGGCCTTGATCCTTTCCAGCTTCTCAGTTGTAGCCTCGACCACTTCGACGCTCCCTAACTGTTTATGGCCGATATAACCCCAACAAACGGGTGTCCTACATCTCCTACCGTATAGCATCTCATAAGGAGGCATACCAATACTGACATGATAACTGTTGTTATATTAGAACTCAACTAACGGTAAGTGGTCATCCCAACTTGCTCCAAAGTCAATGACGCATGCCCGAAGCATATCTTCCTGCGTCTGAATGGTCCTTTCCGACTGACCATCTGTCTGAGGATGATAAGCCGTGCTAATATGTAACCTCGTCCCCATTGCGTTGTGGAATTTCTTCCAAAATTGTGATGTAAACCGGGTGTCATGATCAGACACAACATATCCGCCAACCTCTCAGATGAATAAGTCTCACGAATCGGTAGGAAGTGAGCACTCTTCGTAAAATGATCAACGATCACCCATATAGCATCATACCCTTTCAGGGTATGCGGTAGCTTCGTAATGAAATCCATGGTGATGTGCTCCCACTTCCACTCCGGTATATCCAACGGGTGGATCTTCCCATACGGCTTTTGATGCTCGACTTTCACTTGTAAACAAGTAAGGCATTTACTCACATACTTCACCACATCACACTTCATACCTGGCCACCAATAATCTTTCTTCATGTCTTGATACATCTTTGTAGCACCGGGATACATAGAGTATCGAGTCTTATGAGGTTCATCCACAATCTTCACTCGTAGATCCCCAAAACGAGGAATCCACATCCACCCGAATTGGGCTCTAACACCGAGTGTGTTTTCACCCAATTCCACAACTAGACCTCTCATTCTTTTGAAGTTAAGATGATCTTCTTTCAATGCCTCATCTTAAAACTCTTTGACTTGCTTCATCAAATCAGAGGTCATGATCAACTGGTAAGCTTTCACCCGAATCGGCTCGGGTCTCTCTTTTCGGCTAAGGGCATCCACCACCACGTTGGCTTTGCCGGATGGTAATGGATCTCGCAATCATAGTCCTTTATGAGCTCCAACCATCTCCTTTGCTTCATTTTCAAATATTTCTACTCGAAGAAGTACTTCAAGCTCTTGTGGTCAGTGTATATGGTGCACTTCGTCCCATACACGTAGTGCCTTTAAATTTTTAACAAGAAGACCACAACTGCTAGCTCCAAGTCATGAGTAGGATAATTAACCTCATGAACCTTCAACAATCAGGATGCATAGGCTATAACTCTTCCTCTCTGCATTAACACACATCCCAACCCCGAGTAGGAAGCATCAGAATAAACCACCAGATCCTCACTTCCATCGGGTAACGACAAGACAAGAGCTTAAGTCAACCTCGCCTGTAACTCCTCAAAAGCCTTCTCTTGAGCTTGACTCCATACAAACTTCACATCTTTGCAGGTCAACTTAGTTAGTGGAGAAGCGATCTTAGAGAAGTCTTGAATGAATCTTCTGTAATAGCCCGCCAAACCCAAAAAACTACGAATCTCAGATGGCGTCTTTGAAGACTTCCATTGCATCACCACCACCACCTTTGGCGGGTCCACCATAATCCCCTCGGGATTCACAACATGACCCAAAAACTAAACCTCGCGTAGCCAAAATGCGCACTTTGAGAACTTGGCATACAACTTCTCCCTTCTCAACGTCTCTAACACCTCTCGAATGTGACCGGCATGCTCATTCTCGCTCCTCAAATAGATCAGTATATCATCAATAAACATAATCACTGATTTATCCAACACTGGCCGACACACTCGATTCATCAAATCCATAAAAGCAGCTGGCGCGTTGGTCAAACCAAAAAACATGACAAGGAACTCATAATGTCCATAACGCTTGTGAAAATCTGTTTTATATATTGCTCCTTCACTTTCAGCTGATGGTAGCCCGATCGAAGATCTATCCTCGAAAACTAACTGACACCTTGGAGCTAATCAAACAAATTATTAATCCTCGGTAATGGGTATCGATTCTTCACTGTCAGCTTATTCAACTCACGGTAATCGATACACATCCTTATGCTACCATCTTTCATCTTCACGAATAAGACCGGAGCACCCCAAAGAGAGATACTCGGTCTAATGAACCCCTTATCAAGCAGCTTTTGCAGTTGCTCCATTAACTCCTTCATCTCAGTCGGAGCCAACCGATATGGTGCTTTAGCAACAGGTTGGGAACCTTGTATCAAATCAATCTGAAACTCGATCTCTCGGTCAGGTGGCACTCCTGGTAAGTCTTCGGGAAATACATCTGGAAAGTCACACCCAACCGGTACATCGGACAGTTGTGGTGTTAGTGTATCCACATCCTTAACATAAGCCAAGTAGGCGTTACATCCACGCCTCATGCACTTTCCCGCCACTGCCATCGAAATCACTTTCGGGATCGTAGTGACTCAATCACCATAAACCGTCACCAAACTCCCGTCAGGCGCTGTCAAAGGAATCATCTTCTTGCGACACATAATGTTCGCCTTGTAGTCCGCTAACCAATCCATCCCAAGAACTACATCGAAACCACCTAAGGTTATCACGAACAGTCTAACAGGAAACTTATGACCTTATAATTCCACGTCACAACCCTCTATCAACTCAGAAATCCTGGTAGACTTACCTATGACAGTTTCTACATCAAAGGGCGCGTCTACACTCCTACTACTAACAGGCAGTCTAGCACAGAAAGCAGCAGCAATAAAACTTTTACTAGCACCAGAATCAAATAACACTGAGGCTAAAGTTTGATTTACTAGAAACATACCTGACACAATATCAGGGTCCATCCTAGCCTCCTCCCGCGTCATCGTAAACGCTCTGGCGCTCGCCTTTTGTCCTTCTCCTCCAGCCTTCTTCACTCCCGAACCTTCAGCCCTCGGCTTCTTGCAGTCCCTGCTCATGTGACCACTTTCCCCGCAGTTGTAACACCTCATAACCCCACAATCTCTTGCATATGACCATGCTTCCCATACTTGAAGCAAATATTTGATCCCTATTTGCATTCTCCAAAATGCTCCTTCCCGCATTTGCCACACCTCTTCGACCCCGCACCAGGTGTGGCAACACTGCGGTCATCCACCCGTCCTTTCTTGTTACTCGTCAAGGCACCACCCCGACCAAACCATTTCCTATTCCAATTCTGGTTGCCACCAACCTTCTTGCTCACCTCAGCCACCACCACTTCTTGCTCGTCATACAACCTTCCTGCCAAATCAACCACCAACCTAAACGTGCTCGGTCGGGCATCGATCATGTGCCTATGGATATCCGCCGGCAAGCCCTGAGTATACCGCTTAATATTTCGTGACATAGGCGTCACCTGATCCGACACCAGCTGTGCCATCTCATTGAATTTGGTGGTGTATTGTTGATGTGTCATCGATCCCGCCTCCAGCTGCAGGAACTCCCTTTCCACCTTATCTATTTCCCTATGAGGACAGAACTCCTCGATCACCAACTTCTTCAGCTCTACTCACTTCATCCTTCCAATTACCCGACTACCCTCGGCTTGGACAATATTGTCCCACCAACACAGAGCCGAGTCCACAAATGAGTGGGAAACAAACTTCACCTTCTAGTATTCCCGAAAATCGCTGATATCAAGAACGACTTCCATCTCCCTCACTCACCGGTGAGCAGCAGCAGCAGTGCCGTTACCATCAAAAGTAGGGGGTTTGCATCTTTGAAATGCCCCGTAGTTGCAGCCTCGTATCGCCTACGACGCAGTCTCTTCTTCCTCTTCTTCATCATCGGAGAGAATCCTTTCAGTCTCGTGTCGCTCCGTCCTCCCGAGGACCTATTCCTTTCTTTCCGTTCCCCTTCCCGCATAGTCTTTATCATTTCAGTCACCACATACGGTAAGATCTTCTGCATGACTTGATGCACTTCTTCAACAACAGCCTCCTTTACTGAGGCTCTCAAATTAGCTCTCTTGTCACCGCCCTCTAGATGAGTGGTCTCGGGTTCTTCATGAACCACCTTTTCGACTCTAGGCCTTCCTTTTTTGAGCCGCGGTTCAGCACCATGTACACCACGACCTCCACCCCGTGAAGCTTTAGAAGATCTACCACCGGCCATCCTCTAACACACTGAAAGATTCAAACACCAACACGGTCATTCAAGGGAACAACTTAGTTTATGTCAAGTATAGTAAGTTCCTAATTACAGTGAGCAGTTGTGATTAGCCATTTAGTTTACTCTTCGTACCCCAGACATTACCTATCCTGACTACATTAGTATCTAAATCTACAAATAGCATATAAACCACATAAAACACGCACATAATACCGGGTAACATTAAGAAAATACCCGATGGCACATAGCTACTCGGATTGCCATCCCTTCCCTTTCCGTCCCATATTCAGTTTAAGTTTAGGTTCTTTTGAAAATTTTACCCTTTTCACTTAAACTTTGGCTCTGATACCAACTTTTAAGGCCCCGTTCCTGGGACGCTTACAACTGGTCAATCATCACACATAAAACACATATTTTTCATTAACTTAAAGAAACATTACAGCAGAAACATTAAAAAAAACATTCCATTTCATTATAAAAGCTTTTGCAAAATAATACATCGTTATCGAATTACAAAATATTAGTTGCATTACATCACAAAAGCATTATAAAAATGGATGCTATCCTAAAATGAGCCGATTAGCTGCCCCGTGCAATCCTCAACAACCTTTACCTGCCAACTGGAAACACATAAAAGTCAATGTTGCTGATTGAGTTCTAGTTTTATATTTAAACATACTTTATTTTTCGTTTAAAACCGTTCCTTACTTTCTTTCAAAACATACTGAGCTTTAGTACATGATCACAGATCGTACGTACACAGAAATAATAGTTATTATCTTCATCATCGTTCGTTTCGTACGTTTCACACATTTCGTACTTATCGCACTTTTCGTACATTTATTATCTTTTCACTTTCATCTAGGTCTCGTCGTGTGCTTAACCCCCATCTAGAGCACCAAGCAATTCATCTAGGCTTAAGCGACAAGGACCCCATATCGCACGTATGGAGTAGTCAAATAGACTAACTCCCCCTGTATGTGAACCATTAAGGGTTAGCCAAGATCGCACGCTGTAAACACACAGTTGAGCTAACAACTCTCATTGATTTGTGTACCTCCTTTCATTTGCTTGCAAGACTTTTCATTCGTTCATTATATTCAACTTTCATTATCTTAAATCTTTTACTTCATTAAGATAATACTTTACGTCCATCATGATAATCACACCACGTATAGTCACATCATCATACGTAATAAGGAACATAACATACAATCATACAATCATACATAATCATCAAACATCATCAATCACTCATCATCATGAATAGGCATCAATCATACATCATAACAATACATCATACATGCCACGTCATATGTGCCTAACACATCGTCTATGACTCCCATCCCAAGTGAAGCCTATATAACACTTTTACCCCGAAATCAGGGAATAAACTAAGTCCCTTTCGGGCGCATGCGCTCTATTAGGCCGTATGGGCACTATTCAGTCGCATGGCCTTCCAGGCGCATGAGAACACTTAAGCGTATGAACATTATGGGGCGAATGGACACTTAGGCGTATGAAAAGTCTCCAAAAGCATGGGCACAATGGGGCGTATGGACTCTCAGTCGCATAGCCTTCAGTCGCATAACTTTCAGGCGCATGACCTTCAGTCGTATAACTTCCATGCGTATGAACCTCAGTCTCATGGCATTCAGGCGCATGGACTTCAGTCTTATAACATTCAAGCGCATGGCCTTCAGTCGCATGCCTTTCGGCTGTATGGCCTCCAATCGCATACCATTCGGTCTCATGGCTTCCAGTCGAATAAGCCCTAGTTGGGTGCAGAATGCAGTCTCTTCGAACCTGAACTGTAGTTTTCGGTCTCCGACCCTTTTCTAACCTGTTCTAAGCTTAAACCAACCATCCTAAACCTTAGAAACACAACCATAACCTCATTCAAACATCATAAGCCCAACACGAGCCCCACCCGTTCACACACCCACACAAACACACACACGAATTGGTTCAACACCCAACACAATCAAAAATAGTTTGCTATGTGTTCCAGCCCCAAAATTAGTTAAAAACATGTAAAAGAAGGGTCCTAGAACTCACATTAACAGCCCCTTCGCGTAGAGCTTCCCACAAACGCGCTTGACTTCGACTTTAGCACTAGATCTTCAAGAAACCCGTAGTTTCAGCCCTTTCTCCCTTTTATTCACCTTTAGAACCGATTGAAGATAAGTATGGGAGAGGGGAATGAGCTATCGTCCCCTTTACACCCACTCTTCCAAACTTTTCCCTTTTTGGCAAGATTGGTCCCTCCACTTGGGCTTTATTTCTTTTCTTTCTTTTTCTTTCTTTCTTTGGCTTCAAAGGAAATAACCGGGTGTTACAATTGTTCAATAAAAATGATATTTAATATTATTTCAACTTATTAGTTCCATGTTCTATGAACAATCGTTTCATATTCATCCGCCTCGATGATTTCGCCGTCTGTCGGGGTGTGACACATATCTAAAAGCATTATTTGTTGGATGATGGAATAGAAAAGCAAGGTATGAAATTGAACCATAGGGTTTATACAATCGCATTGGCCTTGTTGCCTGCATCTGGTCAGCAATAGTTAAGACCATGTTTTAACTATCCTCATTGAGTCCCAACTCAACTGCACTAAGACTGTAGTGCGTATTGATTCTTAACTTGAAAATCTCAATAATCAATTTATCTACATGGAAGACTGTTACCCGTGTTGATCATCACTTAGCCATATGGACTGGCAACCTATTTGCATTACAATTATTACCCGCATTGGACCATAGTCATCCGCTTTGGTCTTCAGTCGCTTGCATCACCTTTTAAACTACCCACATCATCTATACTTCAACTTGATTCTAACAAACTTTCATCTGCATAAGTTATTATCCACTTTAACTATCACCTACATTAAGCCATTCATTCGTATTGAATCTCATGCACCCATACCCTTCATATTGGTAAATTTCTGACTTATTCATCTGCATTAGATGTTATGCATCCACATCAAATATGTTCACCCGTATTGAACAACCCATCCATATTAGGTTACAATCGTCCACATTAGAACATTCATTCAAGGAATATTAACTAAGGGCTGATTAGGTGTTGATTGTTATTTAATATGGCTGATGTTACTATATGAGTTCCTATTTTGTTTTAGTTTTGATGAAGAGGTTACTTGTTGCTATATGTTATATCATGAACTTGGAAGATATCATGAAAGTATTATGCTTAATACAATCGAACATTAATTAATGAAAATGATAATGGAAGATAATGAATGTTACACATGCTCAAATGATGAATGAAAAATCTTATGAGTATTATAAATGAACTTCACTTATACGAGTCAAATGAATGAAATGTATATTTATTTATAAGCAGGTTGTGTGCCTTGCAATATGAGTCAGTATTAGAGTTTAGCTACCATGATAAATATGTACTGATGGGGATTGAAAATTGTTGTTAAACATATGTTTGGGATCTAACTTTGTGTGACTCCAACTTATGAACGAGGAAAGATAATGAATGAAATAAAAATAATGAACATTATAAAGGATTTTATGATAGTTATTATGACTAATATGGATGATAAATGTGTGTTCATTAAAGGCACTGAGGGCATGTTTTCTATATATTACTAGACTAGAACTCATTCAGTAATGCTGACTTTGTATGTATATTAGTGGGTAGGAAATGACGAAAGCCAAGGATGGCATGGGAGTAAAGCTACTTGGCAACCTAGGAGTGGCAACATTATTTATAAAATGATGTTACATTTTGAAATGCAATTTAATATTAAGGTTTGAGAACAAATATTTGCTATGCTATAAAGAAAAGTGTTTAAAGATAATTTTTTTGTTATGTAAGGACTCCCGTGTTCGGGGCCTTACAAAGGTGTCTTTTACTACCCATATCTTGGAGAGCACTAAACATGTCCTTTTCATATGATTATTAATGTCATAATTCGGGTAGTACCCCGTCAAAGACTATAACCTATGAAAGCATGAATAAAATCATATAACCAGAGAAGTGAGACAAACTAACCAAGCTTATGAAGGAGTTTGACATGGAGAAGTTGAGCGATCTACTGATGTAGTCAAAATAAATTCATCACCAAATTCGCCTAAATCTTTGAATCACCAAATCGTTTGGATGTTGTTCTTGGGAGAGATAATTAGGAAAGAGAAGGCACACTACTTTACTAAAGGGTAATATGAGAAGAGGCTCCAGATGTGATATGTGATAGAAAGAACATGTGTGTGCCATAAGCCTTAACCGCTTAATGCTTTGCAATGCAATACCCTTATACATCCTAAGTTTTGAATCACTATAGATCTATTTCCTGAAAACTAGTATGTATAATAATTTTCATATGCATAGGATAATTTGACACAACATAAGATTCTTCGTATACGTATAAATTAATTAACACAATTAATATCCTCGATACACGTGTGAATTATTTGACACAATGTAATATTTTCTTGAAGTAAGTGCAAACTATTTAACATGATTTGGGATTTCTAGTTATGTGTGCTAATTATTTGTCGAACAGTAAGATTCAGTTGGAACTTACTATGTAAATTGATTTATGTTTATTCATTTCTTTATTCAATTCTTTTTATGGATTAATTCATTTCATTTTTTTCCAAATTCATTTAGAAAGTTGCTAATGATGATGTTCTAACGTAGCAAGGTGATGAATCTTCTTACAATATGAGTGATAATTCTCCTCACAAAGAGATGATAGGTAAATCTCCTAAGGAGATGTGGTTGTATGTAATCAATCACGTCATAACATATCTTCACTTATTTATTCTTACCTTTATTGGAGTCTAACCATATTGTTAATTTAGGAGTTCACGTCTCGTGATAAGTTGGTGGATTGGATTGGAGGATTTGAGAATGGCAATGCACGACCATTTTATCAAATTTATCAATTAATTTACTATAGTAGTAAGCTTATTAAGAGAATAACCTTTACTTTTTATTAAATATAACAACACAGTCTAACCAAATTATAATTTTTTAGAAGTTCTTGCATACTTGAATTAAAACTGGTTGAAAAAATGTAAAAATAACTTGTGTCAACTTGATTTAGTGGAAATCATAACTTTAGTAAATGTATGACCAATAGAGTGGAAGACAAGGATGCAGTGTTGAAGATACATTCTTCAACACACAATAAAACCAATTAAATATATGATGTATATCGATCAAATCGTAAAGCAACATGAAATACTTGTCAATGAATGCTTAAAAAGAAGCAATATCATACAAATTGGTCAAAGAAATACTAGTATATATGTGCATATGGCATTGTAGTCTTTCTTGTTAATCATTTACTCTTTGCACCCAAAAGCACTCATATCTTTTGGAGCTCTTATTCCACTCTAAAATAGATTATTCCTACTTATGTACGTCCATTGGCTTGTCTCTTGCTATCAAATCATGAAACCATATTTAATATCCATTCTCCTACACAATCGCTCTCATCAACCTTTGTATACTCCTTCCTACTTACAAATTACCACCTCATACGCCAACTACGACCATCTGTCCTAGACTACTTGAATCTTCCCTTACATAAAGTACCATTCCCATAGTAGCATAGCTAGTGCTTACTAGTACCTTATTATTACTTGCTAAGATATTTTTATGATATTAGTAAAGTCTCAAAATTTATTATGCACCCTATTGAACATCATTAAGGCATAATTAAGCTTTAACGCTACCTTTAAGCGACTACCACACATGGCCTAATTATTTGTAGGTCTACTAATACAACTCCTTATAGATGCATAATGATAGTTGATCTACAATTAGATACTATGTTTTTATAAACAAAATTTCATATATTAAAGTTGCAAGATAGTTGCCATACTATAAATGTAGAGAACAAGGCTATTGTTTATCACTACAACAATGGTTTGTTGGATTATATTTTTACTACATGAACTTAGTAATATATTATGGTAATCTTGGTGTGTCTTATTTGTCAACTAGTCTTGTATTTCACGGGTGCATCAAATATCTAGAGATTGATCTTTAGTTTATATGAGATATGCTCTTTGCATAGAGTCTCGGAGGTTATTACACTCTCACTAGACATTAGATTAATTATTGATACACTTAGAGCCGGTCTCAAGAGTCCTTTAAATTTTTTGGGCCCTATGAGAGTGGATTAATTATAGACATTAGATTAAATTGTTGTTGTTGTTGGTGGTGTTGTTATTGTTGTTGTTGTTGGTGGTGGTGTTGTTATTTTTGTTGTTGTTGTTGCTACTGTTGTTGCTATTGTTGTTGCTGTTGTTGTTGTTGTTGTTGTTGTTCATCATTAAAAAAACATTGATTCTAAGAACGAACTTTCCATTACATATCTAAACTTTTTCGATGAAATAGTCGGACCAATCTAAACCCGAGGGTGAGACACCCAATGATGAAAAGAGGGAACCCATGAATGTTCTAGTTGCGATGGCAAGGACGTGTTCCAACAGCCCCTAGAACAAAAGTCTAGCACTAGTGAGGTAGATTGCACTAAGAATTCTAATGAAACAACATTTTCCTCTAAGGGTATTGATGAACCATCGGGTGTGAGAAAATCCACTATATCCTATGTCCTACAAAAAAGATTGCAAGATTGCATCATAGAAGGGAAAGTTAATTTTGGGATGGAAAAGGTGGTTACTTTTTCAAATCTATCTGCGAAAAATAAAGTGTTTTCTTCAAACCTGAACAAATCAATTCAACCAAACTCATTTTTTCAAGCAAAAAATGATCCATACTGGCTTGTCGCCATGAATAAGGAGATAGAGGCTCTAAACCGAAATAATACCTGGACTTTAATTGACTTAGCTAAAGGTAGAAAGGCTACAGGATGTAAGTAGGTGTACAAAATAAAAATACAAGTCAACTGGTGAGATTGAAAAGTATAAAGGTAGTTTAGTAGCTAAGAGATATAGTCAAAAGGAAGGAATAGACATTGATGAAACTTTTTTACCCGTTGTTAAATTGGTTTCAATTTGGTATGTAATTAGTCTTATTGTTCAACATGATTGACCATTATACCAATTAGATATTAATAATGCATTCCTTAATGGTAATATGAATGAAGATGTGTACATGTGCCTGATGGTTTCTTTTCTAAAAATGAATCCAAAGTCTACAAACTAAATAAAGCTTTTTATGGTTTGAAACAAGCTCCACGCATGTGGAATGAAAAACTTGTTGGTGTTCTATGTGACCTTTGTTTTGCTCAAACTAAAAATGATCATTCTTTGTTTATAAAGTCTGTGAACTCTATTCATATTGTGATGCTTGTGTATGTGGATGATATCATTATTACAAAAAATATAAGGCCGCATTCTCGAAAACCTCACAGTTGGTCAATCACAGCAATTAAAATATTAAACATTATAATTATACAAACTTAAGCAGCGGAAATAATTTATCAAAAACCATTCATTCCATTTAAAACACTATTGCTAAGCAATACATCATCATTAATCTGTTTACAAAAGAATTGTTTTACTGCATTACAAAACAACAGTAACATAGTATACGAATGGATGTCAGTCTTTCCCTGCCGAGTAGCTTCACCCACGTGCCATCCTCAACAATAATTACCTGCCAACTGAAAATGTATAAAAGTCAACGTTACTGAGTGAGCTCTAGTTTTATAAGTAATAAAATACTTTCTATATGTTGTATATGAAAAATTTCTTTTCTGTAAAATACAACTCTTTACTGTATATGCGAGCACGCATTAACTATATGAACAAATACTGTTCGTTCTCTTTACTGTATGCCTTGTCTGTAAACTTTTATCTTTATCTTTCACTTCTGTATTGACCAATGAGCAATACCCCAACTATATGCGCGATGGAAAACGGGTGATGGGTCATCTATATTCCTCGAAAGGTCAACTATATCCCTCGAAAGGGTCAACTGTATCCCTCGAAAGGGTAAACTATATCCCTCAAAAGGGTCAACTGTATCCCTTGAAAGGGTCAACTATATCCCTCGAAAGGGTCAACTGTATCCCTCGAAAGGGTCAACTGAATCCCTCGAAAGGGTCAACTGTATCCCTCGAAAGGGTCAACTATATCCGTCGAAAGGGTCAACTGTATCCCTCGAAAGGGTCAACTGCATCCCTCGAAAGGGTCAACTATATCCCTCGAAAGGGTCAACTGTATCCCTCGAAAGGGTCAACTATATCCCTCGAAAGGGTTCTGTGTACTGTGTACAAGGCCGACCCAATCAC